>PVHX01008697.1:0-81438 GCA_004024805.1 Geosciurus inauris
AGTGCATATAAAGATGTTTAATATGAAGAATGTAATCTGCTTATAATTTTGTGCAAAGTTAGAAAAATTATGATTGTAACAATTTTTTTCTATTTGCCTCAACAAATGTTTTCAGTGAATAGTGTGTACAGCTTCTGAAAATTTGTTTTTTTTCTGTTATGTTTGATAACATGTATTAAAATGCAACTTTTGAGAAAAATAAAAAATAAAAAAATTAAAAATTAAAAAAAATGTGTACATCTCAAAGGTGCAAAAAGATTTTTAATGATAAATGTTCTAAAGCAGATGTTCTAAGAAAAAAAGTTAGAGACCTAGAGTCAGGAAGAAACCTAAGGTTTAGTCAACATGAAGGGAACACTAAGGTTTTCTGGGTCAATATTAACAAATCTTACTTTTATTTTGTATTGAAAATTTTATAATTGTGATTTTAATTATCAGTCACACTGTTAGGAATAGATAATGCTCAACCTAGTTTTCCAAGAGACTCTTACTTGGAAAAAGCTTATAGCTGAGGACCTATTTGGGAATATAAACTTAAGGGAGAATGAAGAAAGGAGGATATGCAGGAAAGAAGGGCCAGGCAATCTAAGCAATACAGTATCAGACACCACAGCTTTGAACTGATTGCTTAGGTCTGTAATGTTTATTCAGAGAAGCTAAGTGAAATATTGCACTTGGAAACAGTTCGTCTAAAAGAAGAGAAAGGAAATAATTTATGGTCAGTTCCTTTTCACTCCAGTTGCCTTTGGCATCAATTCCCCTGCCCTTCTCAGCTGTGTGTCACCCTGGCCTCCTTTGGTAGAGAATCACCACTGCCAGCCAGAGACCCTGCAAGCATAATAAGACGAAAGCATAGCAAAGCATTCTCTGTCTTGGCCAGTTAGTTCCATGAGAGTTTCTAGAATTTGTATGGGTAGAATCAGTAGTTGAATTATCTCTATCAGCCAACTATCTCCATAGATGCAAAAATAGCACCCACCATTTTTGGCATCTGAAATAAATGGAGAAAAGAAATTGTAATGAGTGGCATAGGGACAACTGGATAGCCATATGGAGAAGTGTAAACTTAGATTCATTTTTACACTGTAAAACAGGGTAAATTTTTAAGAAATTTAAATGGGAAAACTGAAAGCATAAAAATATGGAATAAGCATGAATAAATTCCCTATAGTCAGGGAGCATAAAAAAGAATTAATATGACATCAATCCAGAAACATAATAAAAAATTTGACCACATAAGAAAAAGCCCTCAAATCATCAAAAATAAGTAGAACTAAATGATAAGCAACAAACTTATATTTATCCTAAGGGATACTGGCAAAAACACAAGATGATTTTGTCACAGAGCTATTCATTGCAGTATTTTAATAACAGACAAAGATAGAAAGCACCTCAAATGTGTTTATTCAAAGAGTACTGGTTTGAAAACTGTGGTGAATCCAGATAATGAGGTACTCTGCAGCTAAATAAAAAATGATCTCTGTATATTATTCTGTGTTCTTAAGTAGAAAAGAATGACAGAAGTACAAAACAGAATGCTATAAATTATGAAGTAATAAACATAAATTATGATTTTATGGATTTATATATGTAGAAAATGTAATAAAAATCCAAAAACAATGGCTTTGTGGCAAATGAAGAGTACATGGTCAATAGGACAGAGTTAAAGGTTAGATCACACCAAACTATGTAAATATTTTCCATGATTAAAGGCCAAATTTAACAGTCTAAAAAAGCAATTGGTGAGATTAAAAAAAGAAAAGTTCAAGTTTAACTGTTTGAACCTGATGACATAATCATGCAGAAAATTCAACTGTGAGACAGCATTGTGCTTATCCATATGTAGTGATATAAATTTGTATGAATATAATGATAATGGTGATAAAAATTAAATATAAAACTATGTCACTGCATTCACTAATTTTACTTTAGATATTTATCTGTAATATCTCTTTATCTTTGGTATCTGTGTAACAAATATAAAGACTTGTAGTAGAAGGCAAAGAGATTTTAAATAAAAAAATATGACCAGCCTTCTCTACTATTAAATAATGAATTGGAAATACCAGAGAGGTAAAAGAAAGAGAAGATGGAAAGAAATGTGAGTATAAAAAACCCTCTAGATATAAATATTAGCTTATACATATTTATGTGAAAAGCAATGTAATAAAAATATATGAAATGATATGATCAGCCAAATGAAGAATGTACATAGATATCTGGAGTGGAGAATTTTTTTTCATTTGTTAAAAATTTATTTATTATACTTAGGTATAAATGAAAGCAGAATGCATTTTGAATCATTGTATACAAATGGAGCACAATATTTCATTTCTGTGGTTGTACGTGATGTAGAGTCACACCATACGTGCAGGCATATATGAACCTAGGGCAATGATGTGCATCTCATTCCACCATCTTTCCTGCCTCCATGTTCCCTCTCCTCCCTTCCCTTCCCTTTGACCAAAGTTCATCTATTCTTCTCATGCCCCTTCCCCACTATGGAGTAGCATCTCCTTATCAGAGAGAATATTTGGTCTTTGGTGTTTTGGGATTGGCTTACTTAGCTTAACACCATATTCTCCAACTCCATCCATTTACCTGCAAATGCTATAAGTTTATTCTCTTTTATTGCTGAGTAATATTCCATTGTGTATATATACCACAGTTTCTTTATCCATTCATCTATTGAAGGGCATCTAGGTTAGTTCCACAGTTTAGCTATTGTGAATTGAGCTGCTATAAACATTAAAGTGGTTGCATCATGGTCGTATGCTGTTTTTAAGTCCTTTGGGTGAAGACCAAGGAGTGGGATAGCTGGGTCAAATGGTGATTCCATTCCAAGTTTTCTGTGGAATCTCCATACTGCTTTCCATATTGTTGTACCAATTTGAGTCCCACCAGCAATGTATGAGCATGCCTTTTCCCCTATGTCCTTTCCAACACTTATTGTTGTTGGTATTCTTGATAACTGCAGTTCTGACTGGTGTGAGATGAAATCTTAGTGTAGTTTTGATTTACATTTCTCTAATTGCTAGATATGTTGAACATTTTTTCATATGTTTATTGATTGACTGTATATCTTCTAAGAAGTGTCTATTCAACTTCTTAGCCCATTTATTGATTGGGTTGTTTACTGGTGTTAAGTTTTTGAGTTCTTTATATATCCTGGAGATTAATGCTCTGTCTGATGTGCAAGTAGCAAAAATTTGCTCCCAAAATGTAGGTTCTCTGTTCACCTCATTGATTGTTACTTTTACTGAAAAGAAGTTTTTAGTTTGAATCCATCCCATTTATTGATTCTTGCTTTTATTTCTTGCACTTTAGGAGTCTCGATAAGGAAGTCAGGGCCTAATGAAAGGTTAGGCTTACTTTTTCTTCTATTAGGAGCAGGGTTTCTGGTCTAATTCCAAGGTCCTCGATCCACTTTGAGTTGAGTTTTGTGCATGGTGAGAGATACAGGTTTAGTTTCATTTTTCTGCATATGGATTTCCAGTTTTTCTAGCATCATTTGTTGAAGAGGCTATCTTTTTTCCAATGTATGTGTTTTGGCACCTTTGTCTAGTATGAGAAAACTGTATTTATGTAGGTTTGTCTCTGTGTCTTCTATTCTGTACCATTGGTCTACATGTCTGTTTTGGTGCTGATACTATGCCATTTTTGTTACTATAGCTTTGTAGTATAATTAAAGGTCTGGTATTGTGATGCCTCCTGCTTCACTCTTCTTGCTAAGGATTGCTTTGGCTATTCTGGATCTCTTATTTTTCCAAGTGAATTTCACAATTGCCTTTTCTATTTCTATATGAAATGATGTTGGGATTTTAACTGGAATCATATTGAATCTGTATAGTGCTTTGGGTATTATGGCCATTTTGACAATATTGATTCTGCCTATCCAAGAGCATGGGAGAACTTTCCATCTTCTAAGTCTTTAATGTCTTGTAGTTTGCATTGTAGAGGTCTTTCACCTCTTTTGTTAAATTGATTCCCAACTATTTCATTTTTTTTTTCGAGGCTATTGTGAATGGGGTAGTTTTCCTAATTTCTGTATCAGAAGATTCATCACTAATGCATATAAATGCATTTGATTTATGAGTATTGATTTTATGTCCTGCCACTTTACTGAATTTATTTATTAATTCTAGAAGATTTTTGGTGGAATTTTTTGGATCCTCTAATATAGAATACATGTCATTGGCACATAATGATAGTTTTTCTTTTCCTATTCATATCCCTTTGATTTTTTTTGTCTATCTAATTGCTCTGGCTAGTGTTTCAAAGTCTATTTTGAATAGCAGTGGTGAAAGAGAGCATTCTTGTCTTATTCCTGGTTTTAGAGGGAATGCTTCCAATTTTTCTCCATTTAGAATAATGTTTTCCTTGGGTCTGGCATAGACAGCTTTTTAAAAAATTGAGAAATACTATCTCTAGTATTTCTAGTGTTTTGAACATGAAAGGGTGCTGTATTTTGTCAAATGTTTTCTCTGCATCAGTTCATAAAATTATATGATTCTTATATTTAAGTCTATTGATGTGATAGATTACATTGATTTCCATGTGTTGCACCAAATCTGCATGTCTGGAATGAACCCTAATTGATTATGGTGCGCTATTTTTTTAAATATATTTTTGCATGCAATTTGCCAAAATTTTATTGAGAATTTTTTAATCTAAGTTCATAAGGGATATTGCCTGAAATTTTCTTTCTTTGATGTGTCTCTATTTGGTTTTGGTATCAGAGTGATACTAGTTTCACAGAATGAGTTTTGAAGGGTTCTCTCCTTTTCTATTTCATGGAATAACTTGAGGCTTATTGGTATTAATTCTTCTTGTAGGTCTTGTACAACTCAGCTGAGAATCTGTCTAGTCCCAGGCTTTTCTTTGTTGATAGGCTTTTGATGACCTCTTCTATTTCCTTGTTTGAAATTCATTTGTTTAAGTCATGTATGTCCTCCTGGTTCAGTTTGGGTAAGTCATATACCTTTAGAAATTTTTCATTGTCTTTGGAATATTCTATTTTTATGGAGTATAAATTTTCAAAGTAGTTTCTAATTATCCTCTGTATTTCAATAATGTCTGTCATAATATTTCATTTTTCATCATGAATTTTAGTCATTTGGGTTTTCTCTCTTCTCCTTTTCATTAGGGTGGCTAAGAGTTTGTCTATTTTATTTTATTTTATTTTATTTTCAAAGAACCAGCTTTTTGTTTTGTCAGTTTTTTGAATTGTTTCCTTTGTTTCAATTTCATTGATTTCAGCCCTGATTTTAATAATTTCCTGTCTTCTACTTCCTTTGGTGTTGATTTACTCCGCTTTTTCTAGGGCTTTGAGATGTAGTGTCAGGTTGTTTATTTGTTGACTTTTTCTTCTTTTAATGAATGAGAAGGATTTATGTGCTCCTGAGAAAAAAGTGTATTGACTTGTTGATGGATGGAATATTCTATATATATCCATTAAGCCTAAATGATTGATTGTTTTATTGAGTTCTGTGGTTTCTTTGTTTAGTTTTTGTTTGGAAAATTTATCCAGTGGTGAGAGAGGCATGCTAAATCACCCAGTATTATGGTGTTGTGGTCTATTTGATTCTTGTAGTTCAGAAGATTTTGTTTGATATGCATAGATTTCCCACTGTTTGGGGCATATTTACAATTGTTATGTCTTGTTGATGTATGATTCCCTTAAGAAGTATGAAATGTCCTTCTTTGTCCCTTTACACTAACTTTGGTATGAAGCCCACTTTATCTGATATGAGGATGGAAATCCCTGCTTGTTTATGTGGTCCATGTGACTGATACATTTTTTCCCACCCTTTTACTTTCAGTCTGTGGATGTCTTTGCCTGTGAGATGAGTCTCTTGAAGGTAGCATATTGTTGGGTATTTTCTTTTTTGATCCAATCTGTCAGTCTATGTCTTTTAATTGATGAGTTTAGGCCATTCACATTCAGTGTTATTACTGAAATATGATTTTGTAATACTTGTCATTTTGGTTTTTACCTTAACTTGGTTTCTCCTTTGATTGGCCTTTCCTTTCATGTAGTTCCATTCTTTGCAGATTTTCATTGTTGGTTATCATTCACTCTCATGGAATATTTTCCCAAGAACACTCTGTAGTGCAGGATTTCTTGCTGTAGATTCTTTTAAAGCTTTTCTTTATCATGGAAGGTTTTTATTTCATCATCAAATCTTAAGCTTAATTTTGCTGGATATAAGATTATTAGTTGGCATCCATTTTCTTTCAGAGTTTGGTATATGTTGTTCCATGATCTCCTGGCTTTTAGAGTCTGGGCTGATAAATCTGATGAGCTCTGAATTCATCTCCCCCTATATATAATCTGATTCCTCTCTCTTGCAGCCTTTAAAATTTTAACATTATTCTGTATGCTAGGCATTTTCATTATATTGTGCCTTGATGTAGATCTGTTGTAATTTTGTACATTTGGTGTATTTGGTGTATTTCATTTTTTAATTCATTCTTCATATTTGGGAAATTTTCTGATATTATAATTGAAGAGATTGTGCATTCTTCTGGTTTGAAGCTCTGTGCCTTCTTCTATCCCAATGAATCTTAGATTTGGTCTTTTGATGGTATCCCATAATTCTTAGATATTCTCTTCATGGTTTCTTACTGTCTTCATTGTGTGGTCAACTTTATTTTCAAGATTGGACATTTTGTCTTCATTATCTGAGGTTCTCTCTTCCAAGTGATCTAGTCTGTTGGTGATGCTTTCTATTGAGTGTTTTATTTGGGTTATTGTTTCCTTCATTTCAAGAATTTCTGATTTTTTTTCACAATCTCTCTCTTTCTTGAAGTAATCTTTTGCTACCTGTATTTGTTCCCTTATCTCTTTGTTGGTGTGATCAATGGTTGCCTTTATTTGCTCTCTTATCTCTTTGTTGGGGTGATCAATGTTTGCCTTTATTTGTTCTCTTATCTGTTAGTGAATTGATCAATTTTTCTCTGTTTGTTCACTTAAGTCATTCTTTAATTCACAGATCATTTTAATTACATATATTCTGAATTCTTTAACATTTCATCAACTGTGATGTCAATGGATTCTATTATGGTAGTACCTTAGTTTGTCTGGGGCATTTTCTTCCTTTGTTTTTTCATGTTGATTATGTGCATTCCCTTTTTGCAGTGCTAATCTGAGGTATTGCAGTTTCTATCCTATAATCTTGTAGTGACCCTACAGATTACCTGTACCTCACCTTGGAATTCACTTCTGTTCCAAGTATATGTCCCCACATTGATGCTACTGCAGGTAAAGGTGGTGATGGCAGTAGTGGAGGTAACTCAAGATAGCAGTAGGGGTGGCCTAAGATGGATGCAAACACTTTCAGAGATGAGATTAAAAGGGTGGGACTTATAATGACTTTGGGCTTATAGATTGGAGGTGCAGCTCTGTGGCATGCTGATCTGTGGCAGGCAGCTGCCTCCAGAGCCTGTCTCTTGTCCCAAGATGGAGGCTACTACATGGGGAAAGCTATGGCAATGGCTGAAGTGTCCCAAAATGGATACTAGAAGGGAGTGACAGCATAGTCCTCCTTGCTGTGCAGGGCAGTCTTGGGCCTGGGCTCTCACACAGGCCTGTGGGTGCTATTGTAGGCCTGACCTTGGCCTGGGCTCCCACTGGGATCCCTCAAAGTGGTCCTGGGCCCAGGCCTTGACCTGGGCTCCCTCTAGTCAGCAGGGGCTCTGGTGCAGAACAGTGGGGACAGTCTTGGGCCTGACTTAGGCCCAGGCTCCAGCAAGTATCCCCAGAGGTGGTCTTGGGCCTGGGTCTGGGTTCTCTCATGGGTCAGCGGACCAGTGGGTGGCAGTCCTGGGCCTGAACTTGGCTAGGTTCCTGCTGATGTCCCTGGAGGCAGTCCTGGGCCTTGCCCTGGGCTTCTGCTGGTTGGCAGAGGCTCTGGCGCAGAGGAGAAAATTTTATATTTTGGAAAATTATTAAAGCAATTTATCAACCACTGAATAGACTTTAGAAAATAATGTAAGAAAACCAGTAGTCAAAGAAGTTTTATGGTAACTGGGGAAAATAGGATACATTGATTAAATGATGCTATTAAGAAATTATTATTTATTTTATTTTTATTATGTTTATGTTTATATAAATCTTGATTTATTAGAGATAGTTAATAAAATATTTCTGAAGAAATGATAAGACCTGGGTCTGCTTTAAAGCTTTAACAGTAATAATAGATGAGATGTAACAAGAATGGCAGATATTGGTATTCATTTAGGTTGGGTAAATTTAAATGGAGACATATATTTTTTATCTTTATATTAAAAATGCTATATGTTTGTAATCTAAAAATAAGTAAATAAATAACATGCAAAGTTGACATTGGAAAAGCCAAATATCCTCAGTTATTCTTGATTAGACTATTGAAGAGTGTCCATACATTTGGGACACAGAGGGAGACTGTATTGGTAGAATGGGAGTAGGGTTGCTTATTTGTCCAATAATTCCTATGCTCATTTTTTATCATGTTTATTAAAAATATTTTTTCCTTTTAAAATTTAACTCTGGTTGTAAGGGGGCAAGAGGACTCTCCTCCCAATATTTTAAAAAACATCCTGTTTAGCCACAGGAGTATAAGAAATAGTAGTTTTCAAGATTTCAAATTTGTAAGTGGGACAAATATTACTTTAATGGGGTTTACAAATAAAATGTTTTCTTGATTTTTGGGTTTTTTTGATACCAGGGATTGAGCTCAGGAGTGTTCTCCCACTGAGCCACATCCCCAGCCCTATTTTGTGTTTTATGTAGAGACAGGGTTTTACTGAGTTGCTTAGCACCTCACTTTGCTGAGGCTGGCTTTGAACTCTGGATTCTCCTGTCTCAGCCTCCCAAAGTGCTGGGATTACAGGTGTGTGCCACTGCACCTGGCTACAAATAAAATGTTTTAATGCCCAAATATATTGTAGTCATAGGAATAGGTACATAAGTAATAATTTTCCTTTTCATAGCAGATAATGGAAGTTGAAAAATCACAAGGGATAATGACTTTTGACCTGTAATTCCAGGAAATCAATCCATAACCTGGACTCTTATTGATTTTGAAGAAAAGTAAAACCTTGTCTAATGCAGTGTGAAAAACTATTTTTAAATCCAATCAATAATAGACAACACTTCAGTTAGAAGTACTAAATAAAAGAAACATTCTTTTAAAATCAAATGAGATGATTTTTTTATTTTCCATAGAATAGTTTGTATTTTCCCTCTTATTCTTTCTGGAAACAGTTAACATATTTAATTGTAGCACTAAAAGTTAACCATGAAAAACAAATCTCTGATGTTTGTTATATTATGTAATATTTACTTTTCTCCTAATTTCACATCTTAGAAAAAGTTTGCACTTTATATCTTAAAAAATAAAGTCACTAAATAAAACACATTCAGTACATTCCATTAAATATTAAATGTATACCTAACTGGATAATTAGTACTGTCTGAATTACACTAATTTTTGTAGCAATTGACTTTTTTCCTCCAATAGAAGCCTGTAAGAATATATATTTTAATAAACATAAATTTTTCTGTAGCATCACTGTCTTTCCCTGAGCTCTACGCCTGAGTGTCCATTTCACTGATCTCTCCTCTTGAAAATATTCATGTCTAAGCCAGAACGCTGCTTCATTACATCGCATTTCTTCCTTTAGTCTTTTTTTTTCCTCTTTGAGTTACTAGGGATTGAACTCAAGTGGTGTTCTCCCACTGAGCTATAGTCCAGTCCTCAGTCTGCCAAGTCATTGGGATTTCAGGCATGTGCCACCACACTCACCTCTTCCAATAGTCTTTTTCTTCCTGAGTGTACCTTTATGTTTAAATAGTAAATTAAGTAGCCATCCTGAATCATTCCGCTCTGTTTTACTTTTTCTTTTTTTCCCATCCAAAAACAATGTTTGTCTTTTTAACTCAGTTCTGTGATCTCTTTATTAAGTGATAGAACGAGGTGTTTGGGTACATGTATACATTGTGTAATGTTTAAATCGGGTTAAATATACCTATCTCTTCAAACATTTATCATTTCTTGAGAACATTTTTGATCTTTTTATTCTTTTTCTATCATTCTTCACTTCCATAATTTAATTATATCCTTCACCATTTTACATTTACATGCTGCTAAAAATAAGCTTATGCTTCACTCTCAAGTCATTCATCATTTTTGTATTCATTTAACAAATATATATTGAACATCAATTATGTGTCAAGCCCTATTCTAGCTGCTGAGATATAGTAGTCTGAGAGATGAATCCTATCTAATTATAAATTCTTAAAACACAGAAAAATAGAAGAGAAAGTTGCAATGGAAGAGGGACTTGACTCACCACTTCTGATGGTGCGTCGAACAATGGCACTACAACTGTTCCTAATGGCTAGAACCAGTTAGTATGTTACTTAAATGGCAAAAAAGGATTTTGTGGTGATATTTAATTAGGATGAAACAATTACACTGAATTAATTAGATTACCTCAGATGTAATTCAATAGTTTTTACAAAGGAGTCAGGAGGATCAAAGTGACCAAAGCAGCCTAACAATGAAGCCAGAGGTTTTGGTGAATCACTTTGGAAAACAGAAATGGGCTACAATCCAAGGAATGCAGGCAGGCTCTATAAGTTGACAAAGACAAGAAAATAGGTTCTTCCTGTATCTTCTAGAAGAAATGCAACCTGCCAACACATTGATTTTCACTGCTAAATTTGGTTGATTTAACCCACCAAGTTTGTGGGAATTTATTACAACAGTAAAAGGAAACTACTTTTTTAAGAAAATTAATCTTTTGATCCTACATTTACATGACACCAAATTCTACTAATAACCCAATAAGCAAGAAATTCATTCTTCCTCATAGCCTCAAGAAAGGTATATAGCCTAAGGACTTCTTCATTTAAACTGATGAGATGCATATTAGATTTCTGACCTTCAAAATAATAAGATAATAGTTTTGTTTTAAGGCAATAATACACCATTAATCCCATAAATCTTCGGCTAACCTCCCCACACACACACCACACACAGCCACTGATACTACTTTACTAAGTGAATTACAACACTAAAAGGAAACTACTTTTGAATTTAACTATTTTATTATCAGCTTTATTCATATGAATAAAGAAATGAAAAACATCTACTATACATATTCCACATTTAATGGAATTTAGCAGGAAACTATGATAATAGGGCTCACAATTTTTTAATAGACATTATTTAGCAAACTATTATCTGTTATTATTTTAAGACTGGAAAATCTTTGCAAGTATTACCTTATTTTTGAATCATATACTGCATTAAGTATTTTTTTTTCTGTTTTGCAAATAATAAAAGACCTCCCAGAAAAAAGTCAGATAATACATTTTTGATATTTTAATTTACTGACTTTGGTGGTAATTTGTTCTTCAGTAATAGATAGCTAATAATTCTCCAAAGTGACAAAAGGGAGAAGTAACATTTGAGTAAACTTACCTTCTTTTTAGATTTCTTAAATAAAAAAGTTAGGGAATCATAAAAGTATGTCATCACAATTTCACCATTTTGTTCAGTGTTTTCTAAACATTTTTTTATAATCAAATTAAGGCACCAAATTTTAAGTATTCATTTGCACTTTTGTCCTTAAGTTATACCAATAAAAACAAAAACCAACTCCAAGCTATCAAAAATGAGAAATCAAAATATTTAGTAAATGTAATTCTATGCATAAATATTTCATGACAAATCTTCTTTGTTCTTATGATGATAAAATTTCTTGTTAACAATCTTAAAACATACATGAAAAATGACAGTAATAGGAAGACTGTTATAGCTGATCAAGGAGCTCTAAGTTGAAGCTATTTCTATTATCTACCTTCTTTTATTGTTATACATTTTTTTAAGAGCATGAGAGGCATAGAGCATGTTTAGATTATGTATTTGTTATTAGGTTATAATAGATTTTAATTTTCTTTTTTACATAACATTGTCATCCTTCCATTCTCTGATTCTTCTTCCTCCAGTCTTGGTAGAAGGGAAATCAGACAAATTTTCTGGGCCATTGCTTTGCTAGAATTCATTAATCTAAACTAATCTTTGCCTTGTTTTTCTGCAGGGGAAATTCAGATCTTTTCCTTTGTCCTTATTTTTTTCATCTCAACTAGATGCTGGTGTTTATCTATCTAGTGACTCAGAATTGAAAGTCATCCTCCTCAAGTATGCATCTGACTTCTTTAGTTGAATTCTAAATCCAGCTGTTAATCTTCTTTTATTAGTAAGGTAATTAAAACTATTTATTATTAGTCCTTTTGAGACTGACATGATTTAAAATAAATGAAATCTTTGGTGAACAGAAGGACAGGTGCAATGAGTACTCAACTTTAATAGAATTCAACTACATGAAGAATAGCCTTGTATTTCCTGTAGGTTATGATCTTGGAGTTGCATAAGCACATTATAAATTTTCCTTTTCAACAACATTTTGATCTAGATACAAGCTTTACTATTATTTTAGAAAGAACCCAATCTATGAGTATGCATTGCCAAAGAATATGCATAGAAACTGACAGAAATAACATTTTTAACTGAGGCTTAACCAGTTCCAAAGATTATATTCTTAACCATTTTTGATATATTATTTCTCCCCAATTAATGGGTACAAACACTGTGTTCTATCTTGCTCCCAGTTCTGGGCAAGGCAGGAATCCAAGCCTTAGTATAGCAACAATCACATCAGATCACCATTTGGCAATGGAATCCCAGTTATTGACTCTCTTATGATTCCTATCTGTTCTGCAAATTTGATACTTCTCTACTTCTATTTATCTCCCACCCTTCCTCTATGTTCCAGTTGCATGACCCCTCCATTCTTCAAACTTGCTAAACTCACTCTCAACTTGAGGCCTTTATACCAGCTTGTCCCTCTGATTGAAATCCTCTTTCCTCTGATCTTTATGCATCTTTACAGTATGGGTTAAGCATTTGAGTGTCCCAGTTTCTCGTAAAGAAAATTACTCCTAAAACAAAAAACTCTGAAACATTTTATGGCAGCAAGTGAAGTGTATAAACCAAATCTAAATTTTCTTTAATGTGAAAATAAAACTGAAGATAATATAAACTCTCAATCTAGGATTTAGGGATTAAAATTGCCAGGAGTCTCCAGATAACTCAAAACTAAGTTGATCTTCATGAAAGAGGTATGTTTCTCACAAGTTATTCTTATCCCTCTGGTGCAGTGCTTTGTGCTTCTAGCATAAATAATGAGAAACACTATCAGATATCTTGATGGGCCCAGACACAGTTTTTATCTCTCTGGTCCTTTGATAAATTCAAAGGTGAAATAATAGCTTCCTGACATCATCTTCAAAACCAAGAGTGACCTTAAATGTCATATTCATCTATGTAGATCTTGGATTTTGACAGGGTGTGCTTGTTAAAGTTTGGCTCTAGAAATGTCCCCCCAAAAGTTCATGTTTTGAAAGCATGGTCCCCAATACAGCAAGGTTCAGAAATGGGGTTTTAGGCAATGATGAGAGAGGGAACCTCAGCAGTAGATTGATCTATTTGATGGATTAAAAGTTTGAATGGAATAGTGGTAACTGTAGGTAGGTGCGGTGTGGCTATAGGAAGTAGGTCACTGAGGATATGGCTTTGAGGATTGTATCTCGTCCCTGGCTCTGTAGATTTATTTTTCTTAGAGCATCATTTGTAACATAAGGATATGCTTTGCCAGAAATCACACTCATGTCAGCGATATGAATTAAATAATTTTATGTTTAATATGTTTATTCATAATATCAGAATTTCCAATCTTTGACAGAATATATTGTTACAGTCTATTTTCATTTTTAGTAATTTGCATAAATAAATGTAATCATATTAAAAATAATCTAAATTTCTATTTGAAGGTTCTAATGACACTTATGATGGTTAATTTCATGTTAATTTCAATTTGACTGGGCCTTGAGATGCCCAGATATTTGGTTAAACATTATTTCTGGATGTTTCAGTATGTTTCTGGATGATAAGATTAATATTTAAATTAATACGATTAATAAGACAGATATTCCCAATGTGAGCAGTTCCCATTCCATTTATTGAATGCCTGGAAAGAAAAAAAGGCTAAGAAAAAATAATTCTTTTGACATGATGGTCTTCCATCTTTCAGCTAGAACATTGGTCTTCTCCAAACATTGAACTTGGACTTGAACTACAACTATTCCATCAACTGACCTGGGGAACACAGAGCAATATAACTCTAAAAGAAGAATAATATTCTTTGATATCTGCAAAAGTTGTGCTATGTAAAAACTAACTATTCTTTCATTTTTTGATAAGTCCATAAGCAAATCTGAAATTCAAAATGAATAAAATTAATGTGGAACCAAAGTCATTTTGATCTAAATTAAAAATCTAAATAATGAAAAAGAAAAATTAAGTACTGACTTTTTCACTAAAATGAAGTTTAAATTTTAGTTCATTGTGAGGAAAAAAAACTTGTTTCAAAAAATAAATCATTGCCCAAATACATTTAAAATAATAGTTTATTAGTTGAGCCTTCTCAGTTCCCTACTTCACAAGAACATAAAATAATATTCTTAGTTCCCAGTGAGTGAAAGGTAGTAATCTGGCAGGTTCCTATTGTAATGAAAACCTTTTAAATTAAAAGCCTGCATTGTTTTGTTTTGTTTTCCTTCCTCATTTCCTAGTAACCTGAATTTTCTCCATCCCAGGTTACTCATGCTAAGAATGGAAGTTGAAGAATTTCCCCAAAGTCTAGGTAGATGCCAGCAAAGTTTGAAAAACTAAAATTACAACATTTATCACTAGCATGATCTAGCTAAATCTATATACATAGATTTTTCTGGCTTTTGTTCCTATAAATTATAACATTTTCTGTATCACAGGCAGGTTAGCTGACTTCCCTGTTTGGGCCAAACTGAAAAATTCTTTTTCTTTTTGTATCTTTGTCTCTTGGTTTTGATGTAGGGATGTGACCAAATCCAGTCCACCAGAACACTTGCAGCCATTTTGGTCTGAGATGCTGGCAAGAGAATTGGCAAGTTTGGTGGGTCAGCACTCCAAACGGCTTTGCCTTCATGAAAGAGAACAAACAAAAGGAAGATCATCACAGCTGAGAAACTTTGTTTAGGGAGTCTCCTTTTTTTCCCTTCAAAGCAGTGTAGACTGTCCTCTCTGCTTTTGATAAAATGAAAAATGAATTATTTTTAGGAATCTGGGGGCTCAAAATTTGGTTTTCCCATGGTCTTACCAGAAGTGTATACTAACCCTTATTCTTCTTCCTGTCATCTGGACCTTTTTAGCCCATTAGGAGTTCACTTAAACCAATTTGGAGTTCTACCTTAAACTATTTGTCTGACGGGAAATTTGGCATTGTTTTTGACAGGGAAATTTGTATTTTATTTGGGTTGGTGTCAATTTGTTTAGAAGAGACAAAGAAGGTAGAGAAATAGGGTGTTTTTAATATTTATGGTCATTTGCATAAAAATGAAAAGCATTACTTATTTTTCAGAGTTCCTTAGAGAAATCTTGATTCAGTGATTTTATTACTTTGGTACAGTCTGGCCTATATACCCAAATTCCACTCTTAATGCAGCTGTTTTGTGTGTTTGTTGTTAATTATTAGTTCAAAAGGGGCTAAAAATATGATGGTTGCAGAAACAGAAACAGAAGTTTACCTACATGAGGGTTCTTGGATTCCAAAGATAAGAGACAAATTCTCCTTCTGGTTCCTTTTGGGGACTATAGATGAATGGAGTCCTGGAGGTGTCAAGCCAATTGGTCTGTGGTAGGCAGCAGTCTCATAAATAAGGGGTTTCATTTGGAAACACTGTCTCTGGATTGGAAGAAATTCTTAATAATTCATAAGGGAGATGCATGTAAGGGTGTGGTGAACCCCATACCTTGATCAACCACACACACACTTTGATGTACAGGACTTTCCACTATACATAAGAGGAGCTCTCCAGCGTGTTGATGATACACTAGGAAGAAATCTCTATAAAGATTATATATATATTGACCCTATTCTGAGCATTGATTCTTACTCTAGTAGACGGACAAGGCTTTTTGTTTGAACATATGTGATTATTTTATTTTCAGCTCATGTTCCTTCTGCCGCTAGTAAATTCACTTTACTTTTGGTTCTGTTCACTTAATTTGTATTTTTTTTTGGTCTGATTGGAGACTTTTGACTCTGTTTGGGTTTTTAATTAATATCTCTCTCTGCTAAGAAAACTGGTTATTCAAGATTGCCAGGCTTTTTGCTTATGCCTTTTCCAATGTTGCTTAGGTTAAGTTCTGAATCTTTAAGATGTACATTTTCAACTAGAGTTCACATCTAAAACAAAAAATGCAGATTTTGGTCCTCTAGAGCTATAGAAAATATAGCTTTTAAAAATGGTACATAATAATATAAAGCCTTGGAGATTTTTGTGTACATTTATACTTATGTTTGTATATGGTTTACATGATATCAAACTGACATATATAAGCAAGAAATAACACCACCTAAAATTCAATTACCCCAAATGTCTTTTGGATCATGTGACTTAGTTAAATCTTCAATAAATACGTTAATTTATACTTTTTTGTAAATAATAAAAATATCTATAAAGTTGCTAATACCTTTTTTGCCTAAGTTGCTGGCCTGCTAACCAATCAGAATAATATTTGTCTCCATTAGACATTTAAAGTCTAATGCTTAATATTTTCTATTGCAATTCTTAGGGTTTTGGCAAACAAAATCACTTAAAATGTTAACTATGTTTGATTTCCATCGGTAATCTTTTAAAATGGATAAATTAGGTAAATATATTTTCCTTTCAGTTTAAATTAGGTAAATGTTAATGTAATAAATATTTATACATGTTTAGTCAGTTTAAAAAAATTATTTGTTTTCCTGTAAAGGCCTATAAATAAGGTTGCTTCAAAAAGAATTGTTGGGTATCAGTTACCTAATCTGTCGAAGAAAATGTTTATGTGGCCTACAGCGTACAGTCTCTGATAAAAACTAAAAGGACTTGGCTGCTTCTCCTATATATTCTTTGCTTAGATAGGATTCTTAAAACTCTAATTTTTAAAAGTCATTTTGCTTTTACAGGAAATATTTGAAAGACTAAAAGGCAAAAATTTTGGACTTTTCACACCACAAATGTATTGTGCTTTTCTGATAAGTGTGTAAATTAATTTGGCTACAAATAAAAATAATTATTTGCATTTCTCTCTAAAATCAAATGTGATACAAAGACATGAAACTGAAACATAACTTTTTATTTTTAAAAAAGATTTCTTAAAATATTAATCTATGAAAATTTATAAGTTGGTATTATGTTTCTGCTATCTTTTTTTAACTTTTTTTTTAGTTATTGATTGAGCTTTATTTATTCATTTATTCATTTATTTATATGCGGTGCTGAGGATCGAACCCAGTGCCTCCCACATGCGAGGTGAGTACTCTACCACTGAGCCACAATCCCAGCCCCTGTTTCTGCTATCTTTAGGTTTTGGATTGTCAAGAAAAATGAAGTCTTAAGAGAGCTAGGGTTAATTTAAATCTTTTTCTGTTTTAAAGTCATTTTTGGTTTGTAACTCTGATTACTGAAGTAATGATATACCATGCTTTATTGCTACACATATTCTTAAATTCCATAAAGTTTTAAAAATCTGAGTCTTATTATAATGATATTAATCATAATTGTTGTCTTAATATACTATAAAGGTAATTAAACTGTTTCGCTGAGTTGCTACCCTCTCCATGAAGTAATATTTTATGTATCGCATGTAGTAATTTTAAATAGCAGGTACCATGTCCTTGGAGTAAACTTGCTTCATTTATCTTCCATATCACAACATATTTAAAATTAAATATTTTAATATATGTATTTTAAAGAATTTTTCTCAATTTTACTTTACTATGACTTACTTTGCATGATACATATACAATAAATTGGTAAATAAACATCAATTCCTGTAATTTTTATGGAAAATTTACAGTTCAGTAGTATGTTCCAAAAAACTATAAAAGATGTAATAATATGAAATTCTTAAAATGATGCACTTTCTACCCGAATAGTTATTAATTTTGGTTATATAAGAAGGATTCTAGCTAACAAGTGCTCTTAACTCTAAATTTCTCCTACTACTACTTTTACACTGTTACAGAGAAGTCAGTTTTCTTTGATTAGGTAAAACTGATAGTACTAAAGAGAGTGTTAGTTTAAATTTACTATTCAAACTGTATTATTGATGCTTAATAGTTTCCTTCCCTGTTAAAATTCTTAACAATGGACTTCTAAGTAAGCTGGGCCTAAAAACTGCTCTTCTAAAGTTCTTTCATTGCTTGAATTTGTCTAATAAAGTGTTTTCTGATGCCAATTCCTAACTTCTGTCACTTCTGCTTCAGTCTAGAACCCATCAGACCAAAGGACAGGACAAATTACTTCCACATGGGACCAAACCACTGGATAAATGAGCAACAATATCTGGAGGAAATTATTCAGAGATGGGGGGGAATGTCAAAATGAAAATGGAGTCACTTGTAGATACTTCTAAAAAGTAAGCATAGGCAAGAGATTACATGAAGAGTTCTTAAGCATGATAATTTAACACTTAAATCCTTTTCTTAGGTAGAACTATTAAGTATATTCAGACTTTGCCTCCTTCTTGCATCATTTTTTATAATTTGTAATGGTGCTTATTCAAAAACAAGCATCTATCTGGCTCTTTATCTTTCAGATGATCATAATGGGATGGATACATCACTTCAGCAATAAACAAGCCAGGTGACATGGTGCCCCAAGTCCTATTAGACTGAGGAATGGGAGAACAGAGGAGGGAATTGTAATGGAGGCCCTTTAAAATTAAAGGGCTCAAATTGTATTTATTTATTTATTTATTTATTTATTTATTTATTTATTATTTTTTATTTTATGGTAACCTGAATTTTCTTCATCCCAGCTTTCTCATGCTGACAATAGAAGCTGAGAAAATATCCCAAAAGTCTGGATTGAGGCTAGCAAAGGTTGAAAAACTGGAATTATATCTCTGGCTAGAGAAGCCTAGTTAAGTCTAGATGTGCATATGGCTTTTGTTCCTATAAATTGTAACATTTCTATAAAACAAGTAATGGCAGGTTAGCTGTTTTCTCAGTTTTCCAAACTTGATTACATTAATTTTTCATTCTGATAATGATATTCCTAATATCATTTTATCTTATTTTTGATGCACACAGATGGACAACTGAATCTGGTCTGATGGAATGGAGCAGGACATCTGGTCTGGGGTGCTGGTAACACTATGCTTACAGCCATAATGATAGTGAAGTAAAATATGCCATCTTTCTCTTCATTAAAAATATCAATTCATGCTACTATTCTTTTATTTATTCAAAAGATAGCCAAGACCAGGCCTGAAAAAAGAAAAAAAACCCTTTGACCTTCCTGCTTAATACGTCAACATTTTCTTTAATCATCTTCTTTCAGTTACTTTTATTTTCTTTTTATAATTTTTTTAATAAAAATTAGTTTGTAGTTAGAGAGAACATTTGTTCACCAATAGGTTTTGTCAAGAATTTCACTTAAGCTCATATAAAAAAAATAAAGATCAAAAGCTATCTTAGCTGAATTTATTATTTTACCAGGAGTGTTAAAGATGTGACTAATGATTACTGGATCCTGCTGTTTCTTGCTTAGTTTGATAATTAGTTCCCTTGGTTGCTGTCATTGTAAATGAAGGGGTCCTAGTGAGTAATTTAAAGAAACAGAATTAGTGAATGATTCCTCATGTAGTCTTCTTGATAGAGCTCATTTATATGAAAAGTCACACTAGGTGGTGAGTAGGATTCAGCAGGACCTCTTGTCAAAAACTCATCTTGTTTTGTTTACATACAAATTTTCAAAATCAAATTTGGGGGATTATTATTTGGAGTATACATTCTTCTTTGTTCCAACTTAAAGTTGAAAACAATAAAGCAGGAAACCCTAGTGAATAAAATATATATGTGCCAAAATTTGAAATTTATTCTTAATTCTAGGAAATGATAAATTGTGTGCTGAAAGAAATCTTATGATAGGTTAAATGGGTTAGAAACAATAACGAAAAGTTTGCAAATATACTTTAAAAGCCTGAGGAATAATGTCTTTGAAAATTATAAATTTATTTAGTATATCATTTTGTGTTTGCATGCCTGTTTACTTTTAACTATTTATAGTACACTTTATTACTTTTGGATTTTGTGCCAATTCTGCATGATTTTTTCAATAGTATTAGTGGTGAAAGATAATGCATGTCAAAGCAAAAATTGTCCCTGCCAAAGTTAAACAAGAAAGGAAGAGTTATTCTACACTATTGCCGTAGAGGAGAAAGGTGAGAACTAAGCCTGAACTCAATTATGCACATGCAGGTAGTGGTAGCATTTTAACAGCTGGGGTGAACCAGCAGAAGAGTATTGGAGGATATTAGGCCATATGGATTTGCTATTTAACTTTATGACAAGAGGTAGTTTTGCAACTTGGAGTAAGGCACTCATCTCCCAGTGAAACTGTAGGAAGGCTAGTATTTTTCAACAGAGACTGAGAGATAGGAATGCTATCTCCTGGTTTTTATTTTTTTAAATTATGTAATGTATTTTGTATAGCTTAATACTCAAAACATATAAGCAATGTAAAAAAGGTGGAGATACATTATATCCTGTATTTTCAAATTAAGTCTTCAAAATTTGGTATATATTTTATGCTATCTCTTTTTGTGATTACATTTCAAAGTGATGGCTCTCAGATCCTTTAGAAAGACATTCTGTGTTATAAAACTGGCAGGTAGCTTTTTTTTTTTTTTTTTTTTGGTACTGGAGATTGAATCCAGGGGCACTCGACCACTGAGCCCCATCCCCAGCCCTATTTTTGTGTTTTATGTAGAGACAGGGTCTCACTGAGTTGCTTAGCACCTCGCCGTTGCTGAGGCTGGCTTTGAACTTGCAATTCTCCTGTCTCAGCCTCCCAAAGTGCTGGGATTACAGGCTTGAGCCACCGCGCCCGGCTGGCAGGTAGCTTTTTTTTAAGAAAAGTTTTGCTTACATCTTAAAGGAGTGAGAGAGAAGTGTAAACGTTTTCTAAAGGAAATATTCAAAGAAAAAGGAGATCAAGAACCCAGAATCAGGGAAAAGTCTGTCTTCAGTTAAGCTGAGGGCAATATTAAGATTATCTGGTTCATGGAGTAGAAGAAAGGTAGACTGGACACTTTGACTTCATTACCAACTTTTTAATTAAAAAGTGTAGTTAAACAGCACCATTCACAACAGCCAAGTTAAGAAAGTGGTCATTGGTTCTTGCAATCCACTGGTAAGATTTCAAATAAGCCACTCAAAGAGGCAGGTAAGAGTTCATTAGGAGAAATAGGAAAAGGGTCAGGCATGGTGGCACACATTTGTAATACCAGCATTTTGGGAGGCTGAGACAGGAGAATCACGAGTTCAAAACCAGCCTCAGCAACAGAGAGGCACTAAGCAACTCAGTGAGACCCTGTTGCTAAATAAAACACAAAATAGGGCTGGGGATGTGGTTCAGTGGTTAAGTACCCCAAGTTCAATCCCCAGTACCAAAAAAAAAAAAAAGGAGGAGGAATAGGAAAGGGAAAAGGACAACACTCAACACTTTCAAGGGAGAGATGGCACCCCCCAACACACCACCGCAATCTTGTTTTATTGGGAATTCCAGAGAGGTTTTCAAAGAGTCTCACCCAGTTCCACTTCTTTACTTTTTATTGATAGCAATATCAAATCAGACTTTGAAGCATCCACTGCACATGGTCTTAGCCCATGGAGGGGAGATTTTACTATTAAAATGAGATGCTAAAGATTGAAGACAACTCTGAGTCACCATGGTCTAGTTGGACCAGTTCTAATTGGAACCTATTCTTACAGATTTTATGTTAGGGGGCTTTGCTTCTAATTACCCTATTTTCTTTCATCCTGGAATCTGATCTGCATAAAGGTCACAGAACACCTTCTTCAGGGAAACTTGTACTCTTCTTAAAGGCAGAGAAGAGCCTTTGGGGCCTGTACTTCTCTTGCAAATAACAGGTTGTTTTCTGAGGAACATAACATAACCTATTGACTTAAGCCAGGCAGAGCTGTAGGTAAATTGCATGGTTGAAGAAAGCATGTGGGGGTAAACTCAGTAGGCCCAGCTTATAGGAATTTTCCCCTTAACCTGATATTCCCACCACTTACATCTATTTGTTATCTATTGGAATAAGTCTAGGCATTCATCAATAGATAAATGGATGAGAAAATGTGGTATCTATACACAATGCAGCTTTATGCAGTCTTAAGAATGAAACTATGTCATTTGCAGCAACATGTATGGAACTGGAGAGCATTGTGCTAAATAAAAATGAGCCAGACTCAAAATGTCAGGAGTTATATGTTCTATCTCATATGTGGAAGCTAGAAGAAAAAGTGGAAGGAGGACCTCATTAAAAATAGAAGGAACCAGTAGAGTTGAGGAGCAAATTGGGGGTCAGAAGGTTGGGGAGGGGAAAAGGAGGTACCAGAGAATAAAATTGAACGAATTTTGCTATGTGCATGTACAAATATATCACAATGACCTCACTATTATGTACAATCATAATTCAACAATAAAAATAAATAAATAAAAATGTAACTAAAGAAAACACCATAAAACTTTAAGATTTGAAAGCTTTGTAATATTGATTATATTACGCACTTAGAGTCATCATAGTATTATCTATTCTATATATTTGCAATATTATAAAATATGTAAACTAAAATAGAACGAACTTACCATTTCTGGAAACTTGTAAACTTATAAACTGCATGTTAATTGACATGCTTATTTTGTCCAGTAACATCTGAGATGATTTGACTGATATTAACAAGTAATATTAAGTCAGATATTGCATTTTAAGTGCTTTTTACCATGATCTTCTAAAATAAGAGTTTAACAGCATTGTCTTATAGAAACATTATAATAAATATTATTCCATATTTGCCATTGAGAGAAGCCTAGTAGAGAAATTAAAGCTTACTCAAGAATTCAAAGGTAATACAGAGAATCATCTCACTTTCAGCTTTCTTGACTACAAAATACCCTGTCTCCAGATTCCACCTTTTTCTTTCATAACAACTGACTTCTCTACTGAGCATCTTAAACATATATCTTAGCCCAGCCAATGACATACCACATCTAAATTCTATGTAATTAAATTCAGTCATGCTTCTTATTTCTGAATGCATTATCTGTCTCAAAAATAGACTGACGTTTATCTTTATAACTGTTTAAAAAGAATTGCATTCTACTTCAAACACAACCAGCTGAAAAGAACTCTAAGACTGAACTGTAAGAAAAAATGGGAATAAATTTAAAATGACACTTGAATTCCACTGCTTTATTAAAAGGAAGAGCAAGACCTTATGATACTTGATGTACATGAAAATCATAAATCTTAAATTCAAAACACTCTAACATTTAGATCATTTCTGGAAGACATGCAGGATGGTGGAGCAATTAGCATACAATCCAGACAATTTAACCTTTTTACATTAATTCTGTGGATATCACCTAGGTAAGACTAAAATGCTATTGTGGATATTCCTTTATTTTACAGGTATAGCATCAAAAATTATATTTAGAACACTTTCAGAGGCAAATATTCTCTCTGTGGCCAAAATGCAAATCCAGACATTTTGAATGAAATATGTTGTCTTGTTTGCTGATGCAGATAAATGAAAATATGGGTAAAAACACTAACTTCTGGGAACTTATTAGATATTGCAAGATGCTTGATAGTTGTCTGATGAACCAATACTCAGCAATGTAACTATTTGGGAGTTAGTAATAAGTGAATGAGAATGATAAGCAGTTTATGTTGCATTCAGCCGCAGTATTTATTCCTAAACAACTATATACTCTCTGAAATGAAAAGATAAGTAGGAGTAGGTTATGCATGTGATGGAGAAATTATAAAACATAAAAACAAGTAAACTATCATTTATGAATTTGAGGTCAAACATTTTATTGATGAGCAATTAGAAATTTGGTTTCTGTGCCTGGCTCAGCTACTTATTAGCTCTTGGATTTTTAGCCTCCTCATTCAGAAGGTAGCCATATATAGTGACTAAGAACCTTTGAACAGTCTGAGTCTCTGTGCTGCCTCTTACCTCTCAGCATCAGTGATTAGCTCTTTAAAATAGTAAAAACAATAGTCTCTGTCTTGAAGAATTGCTTTGAATATCAGATGAGATTATGGATTAAAAATACCTAGCACAGTCCTTTATGTACTCAATAAATACTAAGTAGCTCAATAAATATTAAATAGCTCATATAAAATTGAGATGACAATCTTTGTCTTAGTATCTAATAAAATTTACATAAATTTAAAGATTAAAATGCACTTGAATCTGGTTTATAATATTAGGAGAATATTACAATATAAAGTATTTCTTGAAATTACTATTCTTTTTAAATCTAGTGCAGTTTATTTAACTTTCTATGAGGCAGGTCATATATTCTCTTTAAGCAGTCTATAATGATTTATGTTGGCATGGCATTGGATGTAACTAAATTTGTACTTTAAAATACTCTTGAAAATGACAATTTTAACATAATTAACCCAGTTTTAGAAATAAAGTGTGGTTCTGTTGTCATACTTTGGTAACTTAGCTCATCCAATTCCTTGCTTTTTGTGAAGTGTTGTTTAGCAGTAGCATCTCTAACTAGGACACTTAAATGGAATATTCAACTATCATTTTGATGCCCTTTTGAGCTTAAATAGCTAATATACCTCATGCAGAGACCCCAATTTTTTACCAAAAGAACTAGTTAGATGAATTTTCACTAATAGTTTTATTCAAAATATTGACAAGTGGAGTATTTATAAATGAAGAAATTCAAATGGAAAAAGCAAAACCCTATATAATTTTTTAAAGATGTGATGATATTTATAATAATTTGGCTAGATGGCTTCTGTAAAAGGCCTTTATACTTGATTCTCAAAAGGAATGTTAACCCATTGAACTATTTACTCAGAAGAGGGATGTAATCTGCAACCTTTACCAGTTAAAATCAGTGCTCCCTACATGGTTGTCCTGCTGGAGAAAGGAGACACCGCGATCACCATGATACCTGACTTCCCAAACACTTATGTAAGTACCAATGTACCCTGTGTTAAAAAAAACAAAAACAAAAACAACAAAACTTTCAAAACTTTCTTTTTCTGTCACTGAAATTTTCTTTGCAAAGAATTAGTAGAGTTATGAATGAGATCTATGACTATGAAAAAGACATATCACTCCACTAGCACAATTTAATTAGTATCTGTTAAGAACATCTAATGTATTTGTATGTTTTTTGATAAGCCTAATGAAATAGAAATATCAAGGCATTTCAAATTTTATTTTTTTAGGACCTCACTAATTTGCTGAGGCTGACTTTGAATTTTCGATCCTCCTGCCAGAATTATAGGTGTGCACCACCATGCCTGGTTCATTTCCTATTTTTATATACAATTTATATGGCTATATAGGTTGCTGTCTAACTGTATCCTGAGGTCCGATCATTCTCTCAACTTGTACAATGAAGTTTTATTGGTAAAATATGATCCTATAAATATAAACAAATGTTTTTTCCAAGGCTGAGCATTTATGGAGAAATATACCAAAATAGAGAAAAGCCATTTGATAGATTTTAACCATCTTTAGAGTTTGTTACATTGTGTAACAACTTGGCTAAAGTATTTTACAAATTAATGCCATTTTGGATTCCCTTCAAACTTTAGTTGGTATATTTTTTCAACTTAAATACTGTACAATTCACATTGTGGTATACAATTCTGTGGATTTTGATCACTCACAAAGCTTATATCCACCGCGAAAGTCTTAATTGTACTTGCCTTACCCTTTACTCATATGTAGGTCTTTTTTTTTTCAGAATGTTATATGATTGGCATCATGTAACATGGAAGTTTTAGAATCAGGCTTCCTTCACTTTAGAAAAATACACTTAAGATTCATCCATGTTGTCACATGACACAATGGTTCATTAATTTTTAGTTAATGCACAATATCTAATTGTATGGATTTACTAGAGTTTATCTGTTGTATAATTCAGGAACATATGGGGTAGTCACAGTTTTTGGTACTTGTGTGTAGGCCTGTTATAGATATTCACATACAAGTTTTAATGTAAACCTAATGCTTCACTTTTTATTTGAAAATATAGGGGAACAGGATTGTGGAATTATAGGGTAAATGTACATTGAACTTTAAAAGAAAATGCCAAAATACTTCTGAGAAGTATGTACCATTTTTCTTTCTCACCAGAAATATATAAAAGTCATAATATTCAGCACCACACAAGCTTTTGGTATTTAGTATTGTGTTAGGTATGTAATAGTATCTCATTATTATTTTAATATCCAATTCCCTAAAGACTATTGAGGCTGAGTTTATTTTTCACTTTTTTTCTGTTTATTTTCTTGGTAAGGTCTGTTAAGACATTTGCTGATTTTTTAATTGGGTTATTTTATTTTTTGTATTGAGTTCTGAGAGTTTTTTATATATTTTAGATCATCAGAAGTGTGGTTTACAAATTATTCCTCATATTTGTGCTCTTGCCTTTACATCCTTTTAATAGTATGTGTCATATAGAAAAAGCTTTTAAATTTTATAAAATCCAATTTTATAGATACCAGAAATTCGTTAGGAAATATGGCAGTGGCATCACAGATATTTTCTGCTACATATTTACTTTTAGATGATTTTCTTCCATGTATTTATTTCTAGATGATTTTCTCCTATGTATTTACTTCTAGATGTTGTATAGTTTTATATTTTTCACTTAGGTCTACGAGTTAACTTTGTAAAAGTTGTAAAAAATGGGTGAGTTTTACTTTATGCATTTATGCATACCTATTCTAGCATAATTTGTTAAAATGGTTATCTGTCTTTAATTGGCCTAGAACTTTGTGGAAAATTCAGTTGACTTTGTATGTATGTCTCTATTTCTAGACTGTCCTAGTCCCTTGTATTGTGTGTCTATTCTTTCAAAAGTACCATACTAATGTTTATAATCATAGCTTCAGGTTTTTTCTGTTTTTCTGTTTTCTTTAGTTATATTAATTTCTGTTCTTTATCATTGCACCCTTTATGTTTGCTTTTTATTTAATATTTTTTAGTTTATTCAGGTGCAATAACTAGTTAGAAAATCTAATAGAAAACAGATTATATTAAAAGTAGAGATAAATATTATAAATTGTGTAATTATAAAAATGGAAATACCAGGCTAAAGAAACATGAGGTCTATACTTTTCATGGGAAAATAAAAATGGTCTTACTCTTGTTTGTATGCAAATTAGAATTTAATAGAAACATTTGTTGAATTGTGGCTACAATTCAATATGCTAAAGTTCAGTGGAAGGACTAAGAACTGGGAACAGGCTGGAAGTTTAAAGCATTACTAATTCTAACAGAGGCCTGACGATAAAATGTAAAAGCTGAAAAATCACTGTTTGAGTGAAAGATCCATGAATTTGCAGCCTCTTTTTGACTTTTGTTACTAACCATAGAATCAACATATTGGATATAGAACAACATTAGAAAAAGGCAATATAGTTGGTGGTGAAAACTCCTCATGTGGTGCTTTTAATTTTTAATGAACTAAAACAACAAGGAATAGGATTTATTATTTAAGTAATTATATAAAAGTCACTGTTATAAGACTATTTCATTATTTTCAAAATGTTACCATGTACAATTTTTAAAAAGATCTCAATCTCTCAGATCCTCTGTAACACATTCCAAGCTGCTAATACTATATAATTTTTATATGTCACTAGATTCGTTCCCTAGTCTCGATATTTACAGAGCTGTGACTAAATTCAGGTCCAATTAATTTCCGTGTAGTGAATTTATTTTACCTTACTGAGAAATTCTAAATTCTCAACCTAAATCTGTCAAATCTGACAAATTTATATATCAACATTTTACTTTCAAATATGCAACATAGGGTATTTGGATTTTTAATTAACCATGTGTTGTTTTAAAACAATAACGTTATCCCAGAAGTTTTGAAGGAGGTTTTAAGCTTCTGTTTGGCATTACTCCTCTATGATTAAAATTTAATTGTTAACAATCACACTTCCTCTGACTGTGATAATTCACTTCTCTAATTCCCACCCTATGTTGGCTGTTGCTATTACTTATTTCTTCTCTTTTTTTCTGTGGATGCTGAATGGTAAATTGTAAACAGAGATGTCCAGCTAGTGACATGTGTTGGTATTAAGCATTCTCATTTTCCATAGTACTTGTCTTGATTTTTGTTACTAAAAATATTTAAATGCAATAACTTCTAAAACTCTGGACACATTAATTCATCATTATGCTTTCCTATCTCTTACACTTTTTTTTAATAATTGTAGTCACTGTTATTATAAAACTGATATATGCATCTTTTTTATAAAACAATGCAGAAAAAGTGTAAAAACAAAACAAAAAATTTACCCAAAACCCTAACTACATGGCAGAATGTTTTTCTAGAGTTATCTCTGTTTAAAAAGACATATCAGTAAATGAAAAGATAAATGAATGGATGAAATTAAGGATGAAATAAATTAAGGATAAATGAACGGATGAAATTTCTATTTCAGAATGATTTTAAGTCAGTTTTTCTCAGGTCCTTGGCACTTCCTCTTTCTTCCATCAAAAGTGTCCTTCTCCAAGGTTTTTGTATGTATTAGTCCTATATTCTATTTAATAAAATATCTCCTAACATATCAGTTCAGAGATAAATCCTCAAACCCTACCAAAACGGCCACCTCCATGTTCCATCCTTACTCCATTTTGTCTTGTCTTCATATCATTTGCTGAAAGTTATATTATTTTTGTAGTCATTTGATGGAATTTATGCCCCTCTTATTTACAGCTTGAACTGTAGCAACAAAATGGCCCTCAGTGGGTAGAGGATACATAATTGTTGCACATAAGAATTTAAAGATTGGTTGATAAAATGACTACTGTAAAAATGATTTATAAAATAAATATTATTATTATTAATTTAACAAAATGCATATGAGTTAAGAGTTGCTAAAATATAGAGCTATGTTTCTTTGTCAAAGGAGAGGCTCATTTCAAATCTCTCCAGTTTTAAAAACTGTAAATAATTTAGTTCTTATTTTTTAAAATTTCTATTAGTACATCAAGAAATATCCACCAGTTGCAAGTTAAAATATGAGAGGATCACTGTACCTGCTTTTATTTTCCACTTTTTCTTCTACCTGTAAGCAACTTATTTGTGTTATATTACTTTTCCAAAATCGTGTGTGTGTGTGTGTGTGTGTGTGTGTCTTATGCATGTAGTGCTGAGCAAGTTCTCTATCATTGGGAAAGATACAAACTAAGCCCTATAAAATTAACTTTTTAAACATCAATATTCTATCACTATTTTATCCATAGTGGTTACACATCTTTAAACTATATATATGTAAAAACAGTTTCAAAAAATAGTAGAATGTCTCAACCTATTATATTTTATTTTACTACTGTCAGAAATTTTTTCAAATTGTATCATATATATTTATTGTATAAAACATGTTTTGATATATGTATACATTACAGAATATCTAAACTAAGATATTTAGCATATGCATTATCCCACAGTCATTATCTTTTGTAGTGAAAACCCTTAACATCTACTCGTAACGATTTCCACATGTACAATATATTGTTATTAATGAGAGTCACCAGGATACACATAGATATCTTGAAATTATTCTCTTTGTCTGACTGATATTTTGTATTTTATGATCATTATCTCCTTAATCCCCCCAACCTTAGTCTCTGGTAACCATCAGTTAACTTTATTTCTAGATTTATTTTTCAGAGTTTACATATAATTGAAATTGTATGATATTTTTCTTTCTATGCTTGGTTTTATTTCACTTAACATGGTGTCTTTCATGTTAATCCATGTTTTTGCAAATGTATTTCATTGCTTTTTTATTGTGTGTATATACTACATTTCCTCTATCCATTCATCAGCCGGAGGATATTTATGTTGATTCCATGCCTTGGCAATTATGAATAATGCTGCATGGGAATTCAGATGTCTTAGGCATACTGATTTCATGTCTGTTGGATATATAACCAAGAGTGGAATTACTGAATTATAGGACATTTCCATTCTTAATTTTATTTCTTTATTTATTTTTTTAGAATCATGTGTACTCTTTTCCATATTGGTTTTACTACCTTATGTTCTCAATAGTTGTGTTTAGGGTTGTGTGTCAATGTAATGGTATTGAAAGGTGATAGAGCCAGGCGTGGTGGTGCACACCTGTAATCCCACCACTTTGGGAGGCTGAGACAGGAGAATTGCGAGTTCAAAGTCAGCCTCAGCAAAAAGAGAGGTGCTAAGCAACTCAGTGAGACCCTGTCTCTACATAAAATACAAATTAGGGCTGGAGATGTTGCTCAGTGATCAAGTACCCCTGAGTTCAATCCCTGGTACCAAAAGAAAAAGGAAACAAAAAGAAAGGTGACGGAGCCCGGCGCGGTGGTGCAAGCTTCTTATCCCAGCACTTAGGGAGGCTAAGACAGGAGAATCGTGAGTTCAAAGCCAGCCTCAGCAATGGCGAGGTGCTAAGCAACTCAGTGAGACCCTGTCTCTACATAAAACACAAAATAGAGCTGGGGATGTGGCTCAGTGGTCAAGTGCCCCTGAATTCAATCTCCAGTACCAAAAAAACCCCAAAAAACTAAAAGAAATGTGATGGGATTTTAAGGGGTGGGGCTTAGTAAGAAGTGCTTGGGTCATGACTCTCTTTTGAGGAGATTATTGAGTCTTGAGTTTTATGGGAATGGATTAGTTCCCATGGTGTCAGGTTGCCATAAATGCCAAAAGACCAGATTGCCTGGTCTTTTGCTTCCTCTCTTCCCATGTGAACTCTCTGCCACCCCTCCTTGGCTCCTTCCATGTGATACCCTGTGCTGCCTTGGAATTCTGCAAATAGGAAGGACATCGTCAGATGCAGCCCCTTGAACTTGGACCAAAACAATGAGCCAATAGAGAACTCTTTTCTTTATTACTTACCCAGTCTGTGGTATTGTGTTATCAGCAACAGTAAATGGACTAAACCAGGGTAATACCTTATAATATGAGCCTAAATTTTGATCCCATAGTTCTTAGGATATGGAGAAGGGAACAATGGCTTGAATAGGGGACAGTATTCCAGGATTCCAAAAAATCTACAGTAGATTCTGCAATTGCCTTCATTTAACCTTAAGGCACAATTATCACTGGCCTGAGCTTTTGCTAAGACTTCTAAATTGGGTACTCTAAAAGCAACAGTGGGGAGTGAGCAGAACTCAAATTACTTTTTTCTTATTTATCCACCAGGCAAGCAAGTGACAACTATAGTCCCCAATTCTTTTGTCCATCTCTTTAGAGATTACTCATAGTTGACAATTTCTCCTTTTGTCTCCCCCTAGATTTCTTGGTGCTCCCCTCAGCACTTTCTTTGCTTTTGGTGTTGGGGAACCCCCCCCCCCCCCCGCAGCTAAACCACCAACTTCTTTCTGGGTTCTTGTCTTGCAAATCCAAAGAATGAAATTCATGGGACAATGGAAGGCAAGAGAAAGGAGTAGGATTTATTTGAATATAAATAATAGAAACAGAACTCTTGCAGGGGCAAGCGGAAACTCAATAGGAGTTGCTGCTTGAGTGTGCTAGTCTAGGTTATATAGCACTTGGGTCAATCCTATTGGCCCCAATTGTGCTAATTAGGGTTTCGGAAAGTATCAACACTATTGGTCCAAATTTATGCTAATCAGGTTTTAGAAAAGTACAATACTATTGGTTAAATTTATGCTAATCAGGTTTAAAAGTATATAACACTATTGATTAACTCTTGAATCTGAACTTCCATTCAGATCTGTCCCACACTCATTTTGTTGCTGATGGCCTGTAATTCCAGCTTCCTAGGAGTTTGAAGTCAGTGGATTGTGGATGCTCTGGAGGTTCTGGCCCTATATGGAATGCGCATCTACAACCACCACCTGGGCTGCTGTGGGGCAACCCACACCTGCTAGCCTGAGCCCTGGCTTGCTATGCCTCAGACCCACACTGACATGATGGGCTTCCTGAGGCCAGGGCCAGGGTCAGTGCTTCCTGTGCTCCAGCCCACTCAGGGCTGCTACTTCTCAGAAGGGATTAGAGGGCTAGCTGTGTGACTTGGCATCTGGGAAGCCATGTTACTAACTTTAAAAATAAATTATTTCTTGCTTTAAATTTTTAAATCTATAGTCTATAGGAGACTGATATTTTTTAAAAATGTAGATCAGATTGATTATGAGGGTATAGTAATGTTCCTAGATTCAATTATAATAGCACATTAATATTAAGTTTGAATATTGTCTCTCAATTTCTGTTTTTATACCACTGTTTACTTGGGACAAAAACATTCTGAATCTGGTCTTGGTCTGTGGAGTACATTTTGAATAGACAGGAATAGAGCATACTTTCTTCACTTGATAGGAAGGAAGAAACTCAACTTGCCACATGGAAAAGTTTGTCTAAAATTTCACAATGCATTTTTATGTTAGCTACATGACCACTTTAGAAATAAGTTTTGATGTTGATAGATAATCAAAGCCCTGACATAGAGGATAAAGATGATAAAATACTACAAACTCAACCCAATTAAATATATTTTTGTTGTTAGGACAGAATACTAAGCAAAACTGTATAGAAATTAACAATCATATATTGGTGAATGTAACCAGAATAAGTGTTTTTTAATGATTATGAGCTCATATATTTAATTCATATCACTAAATCTGCCACTTACTGTCTCTGTGATCTTTTGAATGTGGCTTAACACGTGCTTTTCACCTGTATGTCTACATCACAGAATGATTGTGGGATAAATGAAAACTTCTTTCAAATGCTTATTATTTATTAAGCATTAAGTAGTTATAATTGTTATTATTTTTAAAATCATGTATTAGCAAAATGATGTTTTCTAAACACCAGATACTGCCCCATTTCTTTACTCTCACTGTTTATGTCAACATTTCTCAAAATAATTATTTATATCCAGAGGCTCTTATGACCTTTTTTTCTCTCTTTCTCTGTTTCTTTCTGTTTCCTTGGACCATTCTCTCATCCTCCTTTCAGTGTATTCAATGTTTTGTTTCTGTCTTTCCAATTAATACTTTTGACAAAGTCGAAGAAATCCCCAATTTTCCAAAGTCAGTGATCAATGCTATGTCATCACTTAATAATTCTATAGTACTCAGTACATCTGTCTGCTCTCTCTTTCCAGAAGTATTTTCCTCAGTTTTCCAAGTCACCATACTCTTCTTTTTCTTTGTGTTTTTGTCATTTCTTTCTTTTGTTATTTCATTAAAAACTCCTTTTAACTCCATCGTCAAATCTTCTTTTCTCTTTTCCAGAGCTCTCTCCTCATTATTTTATTTTTACCCAGCTATATGCTTTCAATAAATAATATAATTCAATCTGTTGGCTTAAATTACTACTTTGGAAACTTCCAAATTTATATCTAGAATCCAGACAACTCCTATGAGAACAGATTTGTATATCCAATTTCCCCTTCATTTTCTAATAGGTATTTCACACTTACATATGTTCAAAACAGAATGTCTATTTCCAACCTCTTTTCCATTTCTAAACTCAAATTTATTTTTAAAACTGAAAAATTTTAGAATAATATACATGGCATAAAATTCACCATTGTAACTATTTTTTCAATACACTGTTTTGTGAGATCAGCAACATTCACATTGCTTTGCAATTCTCCTAGTCAGTTTAGGCAGATATAATTAAAATACAATAAACTGGATAGCTTATCAACAAAAATTTACTTTTATTTCTGGAGACCAGGAGGTATAAGATCAAGATACCAGAAGTTTGGTCTCTGATAGTGGAAGGACCTAACTAGTTCTCTGAAGTCTCTTCAAAAAAAATTTTTTTTTAAATATATGTATATACACTAATCCTAATAATAAGGGCTTTGCCCTGGTGACTCGACTGCTCGCACTTTAAGGCCTTCATCCTAATATCATGACCTTGAGTATTAGGATTTGAATATATAAATTGGAGGGGGAAATCATTCTATCCATAGCAAAACCAGTCATCTTCATTCTTCCTCAAAACTCTTCTCCTCTTATAAACTTGAAATTTTATATGAAACAATAACTCTCCATTTCCATGTGTCCAACTTCTGATAAACACCATTCTACTTTCTGTCTCTATAAATTTCACTACCTTAGTTACCCAAAAAAATGGACTATTATAGCATTTGTCCTTTGATAACTGACTTATTTTACTTAATGTCCTTAAGGGTCATTTGTGTTGTAGCATATATCAGAATTTCCTTCCTTTTTAAGTCAGAATAATTAATATCTGTGTGTGTGTGTACGCACATGTGTGTGTCTGACATTTTGTGATAACATTCATACTATAACAGATGCTTGAGTTTTTCTGCCTTTTGGCTATTGTGAATAGTACACTATGCCACAAGACAGTGTTTTTCTTAAAAAAGTCACTATGGGTAAATGACACAAAGATCAGTTGAGTAGAGAGAAGGGAGTAGGGTGGGAGGAGAGGAGAGGAAGGTAAGGTACTGGGGACTGAATTAGAACAAGTTATATTTGGCTTTCATAATTACGTCAAAATGGATTTTGTTGTCATGTATAACTAAAAAGAATCAATAAAAAACAAAAAGTAAAATAATATCAGTATAAAAGTTTGAAAAAAAAAGAAAATAGCTTTACAGGTATCCCTTCAACACCTTGATTTCAATTCTTTTGGGTATATACTCAAAAGTAGAGTTTACAGATCACATGATAATTCTATTTTTACTTTTTTAAAGAAAAAAATATATTGTTTTCCATAGCAGCTATGCCATTTTCCTTCCCCATCAACCTTGCATCAGAATTTCAGTTTCTCCACATTATACCTTCCATTTGTTATATTGTTTTTGTGATAATCACTATTCTCATGTACCAATGGGTGAGAAATGATGATTTAGATTTATTTTTGAGTAAGTATTCTACTTACCCATACTGAAAGAGAAAGTAAAGTGGGAGAGATAATAGTGATTAAACTTTAATCATATACTGACAAACATTGCATATAAATGGAATTTTCCTTATTTAAAGATGAATATAAATTATTAAAATGGCAAGAATAAAAAGAACAAAAATAAGATTTCCTTGAAGAAATCTTTGGAATTTACATTTTTTTATTGAAAAAAAAGTAAACCATAAACAAAAAGTTTTAGAAAAATTCACATTTCACTTTGGTTCTTATAAATTACTTCTCATATTCTTAATTAGTATGTGCTTTTTAAAAATTTTTTGAAAGGCATTTCAAATTGAATGTGCTTATTTTTAAAATAAATCTTCTCCAGAGATTTTAAACACTTTACTTAAGCACCAGAGCCATTTTTTCAAGCAAAATTTTTCATGGGAAACAATTGTATAGATGCTAACATGTTACTGCAGATGAAACAGAAATTGGGTATTTGGTACTTGAGCCCACTATGATGAGGTTGGAAGCAGGCATTTCTGCAGAAGTTTGATGCTCTTGAGTCATAATTTGAAAGCCAACGCACGAGGCCATGGTGAAGATAAAATTAGTTCCAAATGGTATTTACTTATTTGTTAAATTATCTTAAGCAATATTATGGATAGTAAATTAGGTACAGGGAATGATATGGTTGGTGTGAAAGATTAGGCTCCTTCATATGCAACTGGGGTTTACAAATTTGTTAAGAGAAATAAATTATTTTAGATTAGTTAATTAGTAATATGTAGCTACAACTGAGAGAGGTGTTACTAGAAATAAATATTTTTTCAAAGTAGAATAATGGAATTTTAAATAATTCAGGAATAAAAAAAAAGCTTTCCTGTGAAGTACCTATTGACAGAGATCTGAATAGGTGAATTCAATAGATCTCACAAAATCACTAATTGTTCTAAGATAAAAAACAATAGATAGAATGAAATGAGGATAGGAAACCTAGTTAAGAAGCTATATCAGCAGCATTGGTGAATAATAACAGGAATTAAAGAGGGAGGTAGAAATATAGAAAAATACAGATGGAGCTCCAGAGCTACTTAGAAAGTGAAATGAATGTTAAATAGTAAAAGACTGATGATGAGAGATTGGGATTTTGGACAATGTGCAATACACAATCTCAAATAAGAATGAAAAATCTGATATCTACTTAATGCAAAACCACAAATGATACAAATTAGAGAAGTAGAGATCAAATAGAGTTCCTTTACCAACTAATGGGTCAAACAGGACAATATTATCACAAAACTCTTTCATAAATAATCTGTGACTTAAAGGCAATCCAGAAAAAAAATGATTCGAAAATGTATGTGAAACCCAAGTTGCCTAAGTAACTATGAAAACTATTTTAAAAAAGAAAATTAAAACAACAAAAAGTAGATTTAAACTGTCATGCTAGATACCTACCAAGGTTATTTAAAAAGTGTGCTATTAGGCACAAGTAGACAATTGTATCAAGGGTTTTGAAACTCTGGAGAAGACCAGAGCGTTTTCCGCGACCAAGGTACATTTTAGAAATGGCACACTCTACTCTGAAAGAGTAGATAGATTATTAAAATGTAAATGGTTTAAATACAAGTTGTTATTCATATGGAATAACAGAGACAAAAACAAATTTCTGATAGTTTATAAAAAATAAAAAAAAATAAAATGTATTATAATAATAAATTATAAGAAATATGAAAATATATGACATCTAGATAGTATGCTTTAAACCACCTGGTAAATTATTAACCATAAATCAAAATTGAAAGTTTCATTAAACTAAATATAGCATAATAAGGTTAATATACAGTTTCAAATCATGAGAATATGCTTGCAACTCATATTACTCAGTTAATCAATGTACAGAATATATACATTGTTCTTATGAATAAATATAAGAAAAATCAATAGACAAATGGCAAAAAGATATGAGAAAACAATTTACGTAAAAGTTTAAAAATCGATTGTCATAGTAAAAAAATGTTCATTTTTACTGATGGCCTAATTTTCAGCTCCCATATCAGGAAATTAAAAATCCCAAAATTAATGCCAGTATTTGTATGATGGAGAGAAATGGCTGTTCAGACACACTGATGCCTGAAAGTGAAATGATCCAGCTGGAATATTACAGTTCACAATATGCATACTTCAAGGATTAGACAAGGCTTTCAAGGATTGTACATTAAAGAAATTTTTTTCAGACTTTCAAAGAGGCATATTCTGAGATAATCATTGCACTAAAGTTGATAACTAAGAAAACTATGAAATAATAGAATTGCACTGCAATAGAAGAGGTGATGTATGAAAGGGCTAGTATAGAATAAGATTTGAAGTTAAAAGTGCTGACTCATATCTACATTTATTAAAAGACATGCATCCACAGTAAGTAAATATATAAGTATATATTACAGTGTCAAAAAGTAACTTTGTGCATAAAATACAATTTTATTTATGCAAATCAAACAACAATAATAAAATATAATTATGCATTTGTCCTTATAGCTATATACTTACCTATTAATTCAAGGAACAGGATGATTTTTAAGTGGCACAATGATAGCTCATCATAAAATTTGTCACAAATGTCCTATATGTGAGAACCTGAGAAATATGTTATTGGATGGGGGGCAGTTATAATGCATAGTTATTTTAAATTTGTAAGCACATATAACAACATATAAATAGTTAACTCTGACTACTTGTAAATGGACAAGTCTTATTTTATTTTCTTTAGTTATTTCCAGAATCACTTAATATAGGTAAAATCAGTAAAGTCACATTAATCAATAGTGCACTGCTAGATTTTAGAGGAGATAAGTTGAAAATATTGTATCTATGGATTTTTAAAATACAATATAAATTCATAATCTTTGATTTTACTTCTTATCCAATTCAATATTTGTAATAGAAATTACTGACATTAACAAGAATATCCATAGACTATACTTTTTTGAAAAAAAAATCCTTAAAGATATTAGGTTATTGTGAATTAAATCCTGATTTCAATTAAAGAAGAGCCAGGTGTGGGGGTGGTACACACCTCTCCTCCTCCCCCTTACTTCAGAGGCTAAGGCATGAGGACTGCTAGTTCAAGAACAGACCGGGCAACTTAGCAAGGCCCAGATTCAAAATTTTTAAAAAAAGGGTTGGGATGTACTTCAGAGGAAGAACACCCATGAGTTTGTTGCCCAGTAATTGCCCCTCTAAAACAAAAGTAGAAGAGACTATCATTCTTTTTATACTATCTATTTATACTATACTTTTTATACTATATATTTTATCTTATTAAATCTCCCATTTGCTAAACATGATTTATAATTCAGTTCATCAATGTCAAAACCAAAATTCTCCATCAAATGTTCTATTGTTTCAGTTATTTATCACAACATAGCAAAGAATTCTAAAACTGTGGCTTAAAGTAGCCATCATATTTATGTGTCCTCTGGAGTTAGGCAAGGATTGGTTGGGCATCTGCTCTGCAACATTGCAGTCACTGGTGCTGTTTGCAGGGTCTCTTCAACTTCCACCTGGGCTTAGCCGACCCATCCTAGGAAGCTGTACTGTATATCCAGCTAAAATCCACCCACTTCTATACCACTTTCATTGCCCAGAAATATTCTTATTCTGTTTCAAATATTTTCAATATATTTTCTGTCTTCCATGTTACTGCAGGTGATGGTTTTGTTATTTGTTCTGTGAGAAGAAAATTTAAACTCTTTTTGCCTTGTCTCTGCTAGCAATTTTTTCTTTGTCTTTACAACCTCCAGTAGTTTTCCAGTCAACCTCAGGTTTCCAGCCATCACCCAGATTAAAACCTAATGCCACATGTTTTAAATTTCTTTTACAATAGCTCTCAATTGCTAAGTACCTATTTTGTTTAATAATCTATCTCTGTAACAAATTAGCCCAAAATATATTGGCTTTAAAAAATAATAATCATTTTATCTATCTGATATGGTCTTTTGGATGATTCTTTGGTTCCAAATGCCATCAGCTGGAATTATACACTTAGCTACTTTTAGCTGGTACCAAGGTCAGAGAGGAAGTTTCAAGAGTTAATTCACATCCTTTCCACCTTGGTGAACTACGCTTCTCTTTGATACTGTCCTCCTCTCTTACCACAGATGGCTAGCAAGCATATGCTCCCTCACATTTCCTTCTAAAATAGTAGTGAAGCATTTTAAATGATTGACTTTTCTGAGTGAGGACTTTCCACAAGAGGTAGAGTAAAAGATGTAAAGCTTGGTCACAGAGGCTACCAAGAATCACTTGTGATATATTCTGTTTGTCAAAACAAATCACCCTCCTGCAGAATTTTAAAAAGCGGGAAAATGAACCCTTACCTTTCAAGAGATGGAGTGACTGAAAATGTGTGGCACTCTGTATGTGTTAGTGTGTTCATGTGTGAGTATGCATGTATTTGACCTTAGCTGCTCAGATCTCTCTGTAGCAGATGAAAATTTTTAGGATTCCTATCTTATGATTCTTGGTTTCCTCAAACACAACTTGCATGTCCCTCCCTATTCATCTTACTCATCTTTATTACTCTAGTTGATTGATGCTCATTTTCATGCATCTTATATTCTTTGGTTATCTAATATTTATTCTATACTATTATTCTTATGTAATGACATTTGTAAATTGGTAGTTTATACACTTGTGAATGTTTTCATCCCCTTTCTTAAATACCTACAGCTATGATTTGAAATATCCCACAACAACAAAAACAAAGAAACTATTTTAAAACTAGTTTGAATACACTGGAGTTACTTTTTCTAAATATTGTGTATGTTAAAAATTATTTTTCTATGTCTAATTTATAACTTAGGGTAATCTTTTAAAACAGAGAGAAAAAAGAAAGGAAAAATGTTTTTTTAAAAATTACAATAAGAAGAGGAAATTTAATTTCTTAAACAATATATCAAAACAGAAAATATATAGATATCTTTAAAAATATCCAGTTCCTGGAGACAATCATGCTAAGTGACATAAGCCAATCCCATAAAACCAAAGGCCCAATTTTCTCTCTGACTCATAATGTGGGAGGGGAGAGTAGGTTCACTGGATTGGAAGCGGGGAGTGGAAGACAGGAGGGGGAATGGGAATGGGAAAGACAGAAGAATGAGTCAAACATAACTTTCCTATGTACATATATGAATGCACAACCAGTGTAACTACACATCATGTACAACAACAAGAATGGGAATTGATACTTCATGTATATATAATATGTCAAAATACATTCTACTGTCATGTGTAACTAAAAAGAACAAATAAAAAATAAATTGCAAGGGAAAAGAAAAAAATCCAGTTCCTATCTTTAATGGGTTAAGATATTAAATATGTACTTTTTTGTATGTTAATCATACCTTAATAAAAATAAAATCTCCTAGACTAAAACAAGAAATTATAGCTAGGCACAGTGGCACATGTCTGTAATTCCAGTAATTTGGGAGGCTGAGGCAGGAGGATCACAAGTTCTAGACCAGCCTCTGCAACTTAGTGAGGCCCTAAGCAACTTAGTGAGGCCCTGTCTCAAAATAAAAAAATAAAAAGGAGATGTAGCTCAATAGCAAAGCATCCCTTGGTTCAATCCTCAGTACCAATAAATGAACAAACTGATAAAATTAATATTACTGAATAAGATATAAATATAGCTTGTATGCATTTGTATTGTACAAGAAGAGTTTTGCCCCTGTGCTAAGTAATCTGGCTTTGTACGTTTGGTGTAAGTTGTGGTTTATAGGTCATTTATATATATAAAATATATGTATACATACAGTGATACAAAATTGACCATTATAAAGAATCTCATAAAGAAAATTCATTATATTTGTTTCTACTCATTTATTTTTAGCAAGCATCTTTTCATACTGTAGTTCTTAGTAAAATAAACTTTTCTTGTGATTCTAATAGTTTTACTGAATACATTTAAATGGCTTACTGAAATGTTAAAAGTTCTATATGTACTATTTTCTTCCCCATACTTTCACTTATTCTCATTATTAAATCCCCATTACTTTCCCAACAGAAAACACACATACACATGAATCTGATATTAATTGTCCAAGAATGTCAGCTGATGCTGTACATTTTTTGGAAGCAAGCATCATTTACTTACTGGTATTTTTCTTGTTTTTTTCTTTTCTTAAAATCTAATAAAACAAACATTTTATATTAAACATCCCATCACTTATTGTATACACATTTTCTCATAATGAGATCCTGAATGATAAAGACTTAAATGAACTTATGTTTAAATATTCTACATTTTGCCTCTTAGGAACATACTTAAAAACTGTTCAAGTAATTGGAATTCAAATGATTTGCACCCTTGCACTCCAGTTCACATTTAAAAGAGTTATTGACCTCCTGTCACTCCCTGCTTTCTCAGCCCTGACAGATTCCCTGAATTGGTCACAGATTTTTATAAGTCATCTATATTTATGTTCTTCTTATCAAAATGAAGGACAATGACAAGAAAGTTGAAGAAGTTACTCTGAAGTGGATAGAGACAGCAGGAAAAGTCGATGCTAACAATAGGTAGAATAATGTACCTTTTTATCCCTGGAGGATTCACAGGTTTTTGCATATGTTGATGTTTCATGGATAGTATGTAGTATGACTTCATGCCCTTTTACTTGAAAGATTAAAAAAGACAATCCCTCCAGGAAGTAATATGTGGGGAATGGGTGGAATAATTTGCATTTATTGAATAACCCTCACAACAGCCATATTATGAGTGACAACAAACCATAATAACTGATAAGAACTTGTTAAGTAACTTTTTTTCCCCAGCAATAAAATGGAAGAGATGGATGGACCAGAAAGAGGGGATTTCTAAAGTTATGCTTTGCAGATTGAGAACTGACTGAAAGGAATTCTCAAGGTACAGTAAGAAAACACTTGCATCCTAACCGAACTCCTAGAATCTTGAGAAATTTCTTGGTGTTGTTCAACAGTAAGAATGGGTTATTTTTTTATGTATAATACAATCAGATGTAATAGATGGATTTCATACATAGGAAAAAATGAATATATTAAAGTTAAATCAGTGATAACACATAATTGCCAAAAATGTGTAGAATGATATATTATTTATATATTCTGTGATATTATTGATAGTAGACACCAATTAATAATGCAAATGAATTTAATTTTAGTGAATACACTTTGTTTTTTATGAAATACTGTAAAAAATAAATAGGAAAAAAGTAGGCTAAAATAATCAAATCATTGATTTCTAGTTTCTCAGAAGTGAACTGTCAAGTAAAAAGAAATGACTTAAGTATGATCGTAAATGGAAACAGATACCAGGTGTACACCACTGATAACATTATCTAACTTCTCACCAGTGAATTTATCTGCTTTTCTCCCAGTAGTTGTTTAAATATGAAGTGGGTTTTATTTTAGTCATTAGAAATTAATGTTTCAAGATCATCTATATTTAATGACAAAGTAAATAACTTAAAAAGGCACATTTATCTTAATTACATTCAACATAAATTAGATAGTACAATATCAAATTATTTTATGATGCAGATCAATTTTTATTAAACAATTTTCAAATTTTAATCTTATAGAATTTAAAGAATGTGTCAAAAAGCAAATTTAACAGGGCCCTCTTTGATTTACTTATTTATATATTAATTTATTCATTTTCTGAAACAATTTTGGACACCTTTTAGATATCAGATACTATGTTAGTCATTGGAGACATAAAAACATGAGTAAGTTATTGTCCTTGAAAAGGTTGTTTATGAGAGGATGGGAGCTTTGAAAAAGAACCATGGGCAATAAAGTAATTTATGACTAAAAGAGAAAATTCTTAAAGACACAGGAAGTCCACAAAGCAAAAAAATTAATAAGTAAGTAAATCTTATACTACTTAATCAAGATGGGAGAGTATCAGGAAAGGTTGCAGAGAGATGATGATACTTGAATGGAATCCTGAAAACACTGAGCAACACTGCCAAATCATAAGCTGAGCAACAAGATGTACTGAGCTATTTTAGACTATACATATAGAGAACATCATGACTCAATATTAGATAAAATTCCTTCCGGTATGTACCAAAAGTTTGCAGCATAAATCCAAAAGGATTCCTTTTCTTCATAAACTCATAGCTAGGAAAGAAACACTTTCATAGTAAGTATATATGAATGGAAAGTGATGATAGAAGGGATCTTAGAAGTCAGAATGGACCTTAATATTCATATATTACAAATCTTCACCTAATAAAGGAATATGCAAAATTATTTGGGGTATTTCTGTGCAAAGTTAGAAAATTGTATCTAAGACAAATGATTTTATAGTTTCTCACAGATGTAATCTATTTAAGTTTGTCTATTGTAATAATTATTATAAAATTCCGTTAGAAAATTCTGGCATATAATATAACTATTTGTGTGTTAAGTCTAGACTATTGGGTCATACTGCATAGATCTAAACTTCCTCTCCTTAGGCTACTATAAAGTTAGAAGTTTTTCTTTACTGACAAGCATATTTTTGAAAACACATATCTTCCTAGACATTAACTGACACTGCTAAAATCATAAAGCATTATGTATATGCTATATTCAAATTTGTCCAGAATAGATCATATGATAAAATTTATAGTATCATAGTTAAGCCTACTTTCCATATACATAACTACATTTTTCCAAAGATGTTGTTACCAATTGGGTGACATGAAAATAAATAATTCAACATGGGCATATCTCATAATTTAAATTATTTCTAATATTGAACACACTAAATATAAAGGTCCCTAAAATTTCCATTTATCTGTCTAAAAATAAAAAGCACTCCATTTCTAGAAAGAGTTTAGAATATTTCTTTGAAAACATGAACTTATAGAGAATTTATAAATTAAAAACTAAAACATTGTTTACATTTTCATAGAAGGTTTTAAACAGACGTCTTCAAAAAGTAAAGGTTTCCCACAACAATTTTAAATTTTGTAAAAATATGAGATGACAGATATGTTAATTAGCTGGATGGTGCACATAGGTTCACAATATATGCATATATTGAAATATCATGTTATACCTGAAGTATACACAAGTGTTATCCATCAAATATTCAGGAACTATGATTAATCTGGGAAAAATGAAATGAAACAAAATGAAATAAGAAATGGGAATATATCAATAATAAATTTGGGAATAGGAAATAAATAATTCAACAATTAAGAATAGATTATTCTTTCCATAATTAAAGTTCTCTAAAAACAATTTCAACAATATTTTGGAAAACAGAATTCTGAATATATACATATCTCATAATGAATGGGAAGGTAAATGTGGTTGCTGATTAATTGGACAAATTGACAGGGACTATGAATTTGGGAATGTAGTGGTTCATATATATTCTGGTACTTCAAATGGCTGACTATAAATGCAGTGGCAGCAGCCTGTTTATAAATCAATAAGTTTAGGTTTTAAAATTCTGTGACTATGCAAAACAAATTGCTTGGGATAGATGCCTAGAACTATCAGAAGAGTGGATGCTCCAAGTGTGCTCCTCTCTTCAAGATGTTGTTCATGTATTAAAGGCGTGTGTTTCCATATTTTCAAAATACATCCTGTCTTACCTGAATATACTCAAAGAATCCTCATCATTCAATAAAAAAAAAAAACTACAAAAAAATTTGATGCAGCTTCCCATGAAATAGCATTGCTTAAAAAAGAATCATTCTCTTGGTCACAAAATGCCTAAAATTCTAGTGTATACCTCTTTGATTTTGGATTTGATATTCAGTCTGAAACCACTTGTTATGGTGTCAGAAGTTGCAGGGACTTTCTCTTGATCAGTATTATGTGGTCTTCTCATTGTACCCCACATTCTGTCACCCTGGAGTATAACAATCCATCTCCTGAAGTGCTCCTTGAGGCCCAATAGGAATTTGAACTATATCATTTGGACTATATTTTAAATCAGATTGTATCACACAGCTGCAAAATTGCTACACACTCATTCAGCCATTTTTACATGATACTCAAGAAAAACACAAGTAGACAAAAGCTGACTTATAAAATAAAGCATACATTTGTATTTTGTTGCTTCCTTAGTATAAGTGTTTGCTTGTGATGCTTTAGAGTATATAAAATATAAATGTAACTAAAAAGTTACAGAATTAAAATAAATGGAAGAAACTATTCAACATTTGGTTAGTTAAAATAATAAAAGAAACGAGAAGGACTGTGAAATTTTTCCAGAAGTATCTAATACAAAAGGCAAATCAAAATGTCAGTTTTTGTGGTCTCTCCTAGAGAAAGACACCTTTTTTATTTATTTTCCCTTTGATTTTCACTTCTTAAAATATCCATGTAACTACTATTTTAATTTTATTTGTAAAGAAGCCATCCTTCTCTTGCTATCTTTTTATCAAAGTCTGATCAAGTAATTAATTTTTGGCCCAAAGTAAATAACTCGGGCTATTACATTGCTGAAATTTTTTAAGATCACCAAACAACACTAAATAAAAGAAAACCTTCATCAATAAATAACCAGGAAGAAAATAAGTGATAATAAACTCTAATTTTGCAATCCTTCACTTCTTTTCTATGCCCCTTCCATCTTTTCCTTGAACTTTACTCTCCCCACACACACACTCTGTGTGTGTGTGTGTGTGTGTGTGTGAGAGAGAGAGAGAGATATAAAGTAAAATCAGAAAACAAAGGTCATTAAAATGTACCCATTTTGGATTTCATTTATTGTACACAAAAACATTTGGAATTCCTCCATAGGAATATACAAGCAACTTTATATTTTCAATAGGTTTTACTCTAAAGGGCATTTTTGAGGTATAAATGTTGCATTACAACCACAGAGAAAGTGCTGATTTTCTTAATTAGATAAATATTTTTCACATGTGGAACATCAATGAATAGATTGTAGGTAATCCTAAACATTTGCTTATGTGGTAACAAAAAATATGCCATTATACCACACCTAGGCCTTTGACTGCATTGAAATAAAAATGAAGCAGTAGATGGACAACCTGGTCTGTGCAGTTTCTATCACTAAAGACATACTGTTCTAGCACAGAGGCTGATACAGAATGGATGTCTGATATCTACAGAATAAAAAACACATAAGCTTTACATAAATGAGACAAAGAGATCCAGTGCAAAATAAAACTGATGCCATGAGGAGACAGACATGAGGACACGTTAACAAACTAGTAACAACAATGGATAAATTATATTTTGTAGAAAATCCAGTTGTATTTAGAGGTCCTGACACTTAACAACCGATATTTTGTGAAGCCTTAAAGCCCTTGCCATCTTGCTCATTTTACCACACCGAGAATGAGTCTGTATTACATGTTATTGGAGCAAATCTTTGATTTTTCCTATTTGGATGATGTCTGTAGATATCTTTTAAAAATGTTTTTATCAGTTCATTGTAGTTATACATAAGTGTGGTTCATTTTGACATAATCACACATGCATTGAACATAGTTGGAGCAATTTCAATCTCCAGTACTTCTCCTTTCCCTCTTCTCACCTTCCTCCTGTTCTCCTTCCTTTATTCTATTGATTTTCCTTCTATTTATTTAGGGTTATTTTAAATTTGTACTGTATAGATAACAGAAAGGTGACATTGATAGTAATATATTCATATATGTACACAGCATAATTTGTTCAATTTTATTCCATCGTTCCTCTTTCTTCCTGTCCCTTCTGCCTTCTCCCTCAATCCTCTTCCTCTGCTCCACTGACCTCCTTTCTATTTTCATGTGACATCCTCCATTTTTCCCCTTAGTTTGCTCTAGCTTCCAACTATGAGAGAAAACATTAGATGTTTGGCTTTTGGAATCTGGTTTATTTCATTTAGCATGGTATTCCAGTTCCATCCATTTATCAGCAAATGCCATAATTTCATTCTTCTTTATGGTTAAGTAAAACTCCATTGTGTATCTATATCACATTTTATTTATTCATGCACCTGTTATAATGGGCACCTGGACTGGTTCCATAACTTGACTAATGTGAATTGCACTGCTATAAACATTGATGTGCCTATATTATTGTCATGTGTTGATTTTAGTTCTTTTGAATAAATGCAGTATAGCTGGGTCATATGATATTCCCATTTCTACTCTTTTAATGAATCATCTGAAGAGATCTTGCTACCACATATAGGGAGTAACCAAAGTTCTGGAGATGTATCAAGAGAAGAAATAATCTCATACAACAGTGGTATATGTCTCTGTGGATAACTCTTCTAACTTATTATTTTGGTTTAATAAGCCTTTGACACTCTTATACTTGTAAAAGTGAGCATCATGATATACTTTTTATTTATTGCACTTTATCTAATGTCTGTGATGTTTCATAATTTCTAGAGCTATTTAAAGTTACCATAAAGTTATATTAGAAGGTTAGATTGGTACACACAGGCATGTACAGCATGCTGATTCTGATCCCCACTTGCTGCACATTTAGGGCAGGCCATTGTTCTGGGTACTGTGTATATGTAGATTTCATAAACGCCTGAGAAAATATCACATAATGTAGAAATACCAAATGTATCCACTTTGCGAATTAGGAATTGCCAAACATTCAATCTCTCCCCCTTGATTTCATACTTCAATCAGGTGTGTCACTATCACAGGTCCTTCTGGATCAGTTATTATTTGCTGTTAGTATAACAATAAAGAGAGATTGTCTACTGGGAAACTAATACATTGAGCAATGAATTATTAATAGAATAAGGGACATGTAAAGCATATGTGACAAGCAAATAGTGCTATTTAAGTAGAGAGAAATAAATCATCACAGAAATGTATACAATACATCTTGCCTTCCATTAAAGATGAAACTGCTGATCCCTTTGGATATCCAATCTATACTTTGATACAGTTTCTTTAAAAAAAGAGATGCATGTACCATAATCCACTCTAATTTGTTGCTAATTGAGTTTTACAATGCATATTTGTGTATGTCAACCTAGGTACCAGAATATAAACTGTGCTCCTGTAATAGAATATTTACTGAATCTTCAGAAAATACACACTATTTATTAATACAGACTATTTATTAAGCCATTTATAATCATATTCATAATGAGATCCTAACCACCTGATTCACTGGTGATATGTAGACACAAATGTTTTATCTTGAATATAACATATCATAGATTTGAGTCTATGACAGGATCTCACACCAATTATACTCAACAAAAGAAAAAAATCAAAGAAGTTTACTTAAAATTGTTTGTGGTACTTGGGTTTTAATATTTCATCATCCCAGAATCCAGACTAAAAATCAATGATCTTGCCTGGTGCAGTGGTGGCATGCCTGTAATCACAACAACTGAGGAGCTTCAAGCAGTAGGATTTCAAATTCAAGGCCAGCCTGGGAAACTTAGGGAGACCTTATCTGAAAAAATAAAATAAAATAAAAAAGGTCTGGAGAGGTAGCTCAGTGGTAAAATGTCCTTGTGCTCAATTCCCAGTACCATTAAAAGAAAAAAATCAATAGAACCATTAAAAGAAAAAAAAAACTCAACAGAACAACAAAGAAAAAAATAATAAAATCTTTTATTTCTCCAAAACAGAAAAAAAGAAATTTGAGGTTGATAAAATGGAAAATAGAATGTTGTACTAGCGTTAAGCGGAAGAAAATAAAGTAAGGACTTTATATATACTTTTGAAAATACACATTGAAAAGGATCTCAAACCACAATTCTAGCTGATATTTAATTGAAAGAACTATTATTGATAATAGAATATCATGTATTTGGTATATATCTTCGACATTATTTTAATATGTGTGCAAATCTGATGTGTGAAAATTGTGTCAACAAACTAGAATTAAGTTTTAAAACTCTTCCTCTTTCCATATTTTCTCTTATTTTTTAAAATGATGAGTCTGTCACAGTTACTAAATCAAAGATATTTCCAAACTGATATAGTGAAAATTTTACATTATGCACAATATATTAGCTTTTTAGTTAACTTTGGTAAAAGGTGAAACATTATATCTACACAAATGTAGACAACGGACTTTTGACAATGGAGCAGCGCTGGTCTTTCCAATGAATGGTCCTGAACAGGGAGATGACCACATGTAAAACAATGACAAGGGACTTACTCCACCTTTTACCAAAGTTAACTCAAAACAGATGATACAACTAAATACAAACTGCAAAACTCTTGTCCTTGCAAAACAAGGACAAAGGGAAAGGTCTAGTTGAACTTGAGTGTTGTGGTAACTTTTTAGATAAAAATAGCATCATCACCATCTATGAAAGAAATAATTGACACAGTGGGCTTTATTAAAATTAAAATGTTTGCTCTCTGAAAGACATCAAGAGAATGAGAAGGAAAGACAAAGATGAAGACAACATTTGCAAAACACACTTCCAATAAAGGACTGTTATCTAGAATATACAAAGAACCCTTAAAATGATCTTACTTAAAATGGGCAAAAGATCTGAAGACACCTAACCAAGGAAAACACACAGATGGCAGATACATATAAGCAAAGATGCTCAATATTGTATGTCATTAGAGAATTTCAAATTAAAACAATAATGAAATGTCACTACACACCTATTAAATTCCCTAACATTCAAAACTCTGACAACAAAAAATACCGGCAAGAATGTAGAGCAAAAAATATTCACATTCATTGCTGGTGAAAATGTAAAATGGAAAAATCACTTTGGAAGACAATCTGGCATTTTCTCACAAAAGTCAAAATAAGCTTATTATATGATCCAGCAGTTAGCTCCTAAGTATTTCCACAAATGATTCGAAAACTTATGTAAGCACAAAACTTGTACATGGATATTTCCAACAGCTTAATCAAAACTTGGAAGCAACCAAGATGCCTTTTAATAGATAAATGGATAAATAAATGTGGGTAGATACAGGTAATGGGTTATTATTCCATGCAATTGGTGATGATTGTGAAATGCCTTATCTGTATGCTTCTCTTAGATACCACTCGTATAAAATAGTGTGCTTAACCCTCTGCTTCTTACCTCAAGTCCTTTAGAGATTTTCTTTAAATGTGCCACCCTTTAACACGAAAATCTTAGAATACTTACCTTTCCTACAAACTCTGACCATTTATCCTCACAGCATTTGTTGTCTTACTCTCTACCATTTACTTAAATTCAAATCACATTTAATGCATATTTTGTAAACAGATGATTATATTCTTATACAAATTTTGTTTCCTGAGGCTTTTAATTGCCTTCTTTTTGCTGACAAAAGAATAACAAATCATCATCCATCACAGTAAACCCACCTTATCTGGTCTCCTTTTCTGCTCCAGTCCTTTTCCTCCTAGGCTTATCAACTCCCTGCTCTACTGAGATGTGTTTTCATTTGAGGCCTAAAGCACAGCTGTCATCTTAAAATCTCATTTCACCATATCCCTGCCCTTAATCCTCTGTATCCTGGATCTCAGGTTATTTTCCATCTTTACTTTTCTCCCTTGTTCTGAAGAAATAACTTTCTAAGAAACATTGTCTTTTAGTTCCCTATTATATTTTAATTCCAATTAGATGTTGCTATATTTTATTTTTAAGATTTATTTTAAGACTTCAGTGATGGTGATCGTTCTGTATTTCAAATTATTTTTCTGCTTCCATTATGAAATTAACAATTCCTTTAGTTTTCCTTGAATTCTCTCTGTCATGTTCCTGGTGTTACTTTATAGAGTATAAATGGGTAGAAATGAAGTCACTGGTTCATGTTTTTCCTGCGAAGTTATTGTGATCTTTCCCCTCACATAGTAATGCCAGAGCAAAGAAAACTTGAAGTGTTGACTACTGTATTAGTGACCAGTTAATTTTTTATTTTTTCCAGTGATGGGGATTGAATTCAGGGGTTCTCTACCACGGACCTACATCCCCAGCCTTCTTTTTAAATTTCCAGACAGTGTCACCAAGTTACCCAAGCTGGCCTCAATTGTGTGATCCTCTTGCCTCAGCCTCCCAAATAGCTAGAATTACAGGTGTGCAGCACTGCATCTGGTTACTTTTTATTATTTTAGTCATTCATTTATTTAGTGTTGGTAATTGAACACAAGACCTTGTATATGCTAATCATGTGCTTTACCACTGAGCTTCTTTTATTTTTTGATTAGAGTTCACAAACCATGATGTTTTGCCCTCATGTTTAGGAAAGTATGTAAGACTCTTGCATTGTATAGTGGTTCCATTGTTAATCAATTGACCATTCGTCCCTTTTTAGCTTTATCTGCCTTGCCCATTTCCTGCACCGGGGACCACAAAACACTTTCAATTCAGCTGTACATATACTGGACAAAGGCTTACTCTTCTCATATTTATCCACCAACTCACTTTACATATTCTAGTTTCCAGAAATTTATTGAAAGTTCTTATCTGCTGGTAATCACATCATATACTTTATGTTTGGTTTTATGAGTTTACCATTTTTGCGGTTTTGACTGAATAACAATGAGATCTAAAAAGGGAGAGGTGACAAATGTCTTCTCTCTAACTATAATTTAAGTAAACATTTTAAAATTAATTTTTATATTTGTATTTTGAATTTAAAAAGACCACATGCATAAATCAAATTTATGTATGCAATTTTCTATTATGCAAATTGTTTCCTCCATTAACTTCACTTGCTCTAAAAGTTATTCACATCTAAATACATTATTTTTAAAGTGATGTTTTAAAATTAATGTACATGACTTTTAAACAGAGATAAGTAAGAATTGTGTTGGTAATCAATTTACTTTGCAAAAGAAGAAAAAACATATTTTTGAAGTGATATATTTAATTTGCCTACTAAGGTGAAATATAACAAAATGTACCCTACTAAAAAAAATATTTCAAGGTATTTCTGAAGAAGAATCTTGACTCAGGGCCTGACCTGTAATTTTGTAGTTTTACTTTTTTTTTTAACAATAGAGTTCACAGATCAAGTTGATGAGAGCCATCAAACATTAATTAGTTATTATATAAACACATTTAGCAGCTGCATGTATTTCACAAAGGCAGGTCAAATATGTCATCACAAAATGAATCTAAATTAGTTGTATATAGCCTGTAATTTGTTATGCAGATATAAAAAAATGATTTTTGGTAATGAATTTCTCATATAACTAATCAAGTTTATTTTCTAAACTCTTAAGAAGTCATTAATTTGCCTTGTTATAATAATCTATTTTAATGGGCCTTTTCAAAACTCCCTATATGGCTACTAATGACTTTGAATATAAAAATCATCTCATGTTTCATGTATTCCTACTTGTATTTTCATTAATCATTATAAAATCATTGAAGCACTGACATTTTTCTACACAAATCAGCAGCTGAGCACATCTATAAAGAATAATTTGAGTGCCGCTGAAGAGTCCTTCCCAGAGAGGAATGAACAGGTAACTTCTGCAGAGCAAGTCTTTGGCAAGGAGAGCTTAAAGAGGACCTTTCAAAATTCACTTCCTTTTTTAGGAAGTGACTAGTTCTCTGAAACTACAGAAGAATGTCAGGAAACAATAACTCTTCACTAAGGAGGACGCCATGTGGCAAAACTGTTGTCAGTGTGGTGTTTCCAATAGCAACTTTCAACCCATGGCATTATGATACTAGCCACATGACTCTGCCCATTCTCAATGATCAGCTTCCTGCTTAATTATCTAGGCAGGAATTATTTTTGCCTGACACTTTTTTTCTTTCATCAGGGTGAATGTGGTTTAATAAAAATGCAGTTTTGGATTGCCATTGTCTTGTCACTTAAACTTCACTATGGTTCTGAGTCATTTACCTAGGATTAATTTCTATATTTATAAAAGTTTAGTTGCTCTCCTCAGAATTTGTTCTCAAGAATTTCTGAATATTCCGGAATTATAATTACAATATTGATGACCTAGATTATCATTCAAATTCTCCTTTGTTTGGGATGTTACCTTCATAATTGTATTAACTTTACAAAAGGAATTTTTCAAAAATAAATAAATAAATAAACATTAGGAAAGATATGTAAGTTTGAAAAGTATGTTTTAAGATTATAGCTAATAAAGGCAATATAATATAAAAATAGTCTAGCAGGCCATCTTGGCAATAAGCATTTCAATTTACACATATGACTATTAACACTTTGATTTATGATTTAGAATATTATACTTAGCATCATTTTGATTTTGTGCCTAATGCCATTGTGTAATAACCCAGTATTTATATTTAGGCACTGGAGATAGAGGCATATACAAGTCAGACATGGTCCTTAGCCTCATGGGGCTTACACACTGAAGCCATAGGTTTCATACTTGAGGCTTTTGCTCAAGGTTTTATTTTTATCTATCTGTTAAATTCATGATTTAAGGCTTAAGTTTTATATTTTCTATGAAATATTCTAGTGATGCCTTCTCTTTAGCCCCTAAATCTTCTTCAATATAAATTTTATGAAATAGTGTGTTTCAATTGAGATGCAATATAGTACAGCAGTTTCAAGGGGAGGCTTTGAAACTCTAGGGCTCAGATTTTAATATCTCTGTCATTTACTGGTTGTGTATATGTGGGTAATACTTTAATATTTGGTGATTCGGGTATCTTAAACAAAAAATGAAGAAAATAAGAATAACTGCTTCATAAGAAAGTGTAAAGATGAACTGAGTTTGTACATGCAAAGCGTGTAGGAAAGTGCTATTACAAAGTACTAAAGAATGTGAGTTAATTATACATATATATGATATATACATATATATATGTAATGTGTATATATATTTATAATGTGTTTATATATGTTTATAATGTGTTTATATAACATATGTATTATTCTATTAGGGCTCTACAGAGGACAGACTTATTAGAATGTATATATAATTTGAAGAGTGGACTTAGATTGGCTTACAGAGTCAGGAACTGGGTGGTCCCACAATGGCCATCTGCACACCGAAGGTCCAGGGTAAATCAATGACTGCTCAGTTTTTAAGAAGCTGGAAGCCTCAAGAACAAGAGGCACAAATGATGCAGCGTCAGCCTGAGGTTAAAAGCCTGGTAGTTCCTTGGAAAGTCATTGGTACAAGTCTGTATTCAAATGGTGAAGAAACTTCAGTAGATGTCCACATGTGATAGGCAATGAAAAATTGCATGAGCAGAGAAAAATTGCACAAGTTCAAAAGGAACTGAGCATGCATTCATGTGCCAGCTTCTCCCTTCCACTTTTTGTACGATCCAGCCCCAGCTTGTTGCACAGTGCCATCCACATTCAGGGAAGTTCTATCCCCTTCAGTTCATTGACCCGCATAACAATTGTCTCTGGAAATACCTTCCTGGACACAACCAGAAATGGGCTCTGCCCATTTTCTAAGTGTCTCTCAATCTAGAAAAGTTGATAATCAAGATTAACCATCACATATCTCATAAAACACAAGGAGTTGTACATCTGTAGACTTTTTTGTGTGGAGGAGGTACCCAGGATTGAACGCAGGACCACTCAACCACTGAGCCACATCCCCAGCCCTATTTTGTATTTTATTTAGAGACAGGGTCTCACTGAGTTGCTTAGCACCTTACTTTGTTGAGGCTGGCTTTACACTCGCCATCCTCCTGCCTCAGTTTCCCCAGCTGCTGGGATTACGGATATGTGCTACTGCATTGGGCACATCTGTGGATTTTTGATGGTGGTGTCATTTTCCATAACATTAAAAATATGAATACAGCTTATAACTAATACTTCATCTACTCTTGACATAAGAGACCCAAAAGGCACCTGAATGTAATTATTGAGAATACTTCTTACATGTTGTCATGACAAAGATCTGCTAGACTTAAACTGATACTAACAAGTACTCAATTTCCATGCGAGAAATAACGTTCTTTAAAATAGTGACTTACCTCTTACCTTGTCCTCTAAGCTGAGGACAAGTTTGCAAGAATATAGAGGATAGAATTAAGATTTTGTTTTAGTTGTTGATGGATCTTTATGTTATTCATTTATTATTTATATGTGGTGCTAAGGATCCAACCCAGTGCCTCATGCATGCTAGCAAGTGCTCTACCACTGAGCTATAGCCCCAGCCCTAGAATTAAGATTTCATAAGCTAATAATGAGATTAAATAGTATAATGTTATAGATGCTTAATGTTTAATGAAAATCAGAAGTGAATCATGTAGGGCAATCAGTTCAGTTTACTGAAAACACTGCAATAATTTAAGGAACTACCAGAATATTATCTCTAGGTTCCTTACACTGTATCTATCAATAAATCAAGGGTTTAAATATTTTGGTGCTATAAGATGAACATCTACTCACTTACTTAGGGACCTGATTGTTTATTTAGTTATTTAAAATTACATATTGCTTATTCAGCACCTGAGATCAAACTCTAAATATTTCTATTCATTATCACTCAGTCACCTAGGTTTTGTCTTATCCTTATGGCCATAATGACAACTTTGCAGCTTTTCTTAGATGCCATGATGGTTAGTCCAAATAAGATTAAGACATAAATACAGAATAAAACACACCATCTGTTTCATAATTCTCATTTTTCTAATAGCAAAGTTACTACTACAGGAAGACTAAATTCATAAGAATAGGCCATGTTGAATCAAGGGCAATTTGACTTCTTACATGTAAATCCATGTCATTATTTAAATAAAGAAAATAAAATATTCTTTATATGTCTGTGGTAGAAGTTACCTCTAAATCTTAATAAAATTATTAAAGTTTTAATAAAAAGATGCAATCTGTTCAGGGATTATCTGTTTTGTTTTGAAAGTCAATATATGGAAATAATGATGATGATGATGATAAAGATAAGATACTGACAAACATATCCTGATTAAACGTAGAAACTTAAGAAGAAAAATTCAAAAGTTCTCTTTCTATAACCTGTACTGACTGAAATGATAGTGTTTTAATAATACAAGCAACAATGATTAGAGTTTAACCAGTCTTTAAATTACTATTCCAAATTTTTAATTTAGTTTATAAAATGATTTTAAAAACTTTAGAAAATTTATCCATTTGAGATTATTGTTTTAAATAGAATAAATATCATGGTAAAAATAGCATTTATTCTTATGGTTACTAAATCTGTATTTTTAGATTATGGATATTAACCCTTGGTTTACATATTTATTGTGATTTTATCCTGTAGTTTGTTTTTCTTTAAATGTCATTTGTAGTTGTTCCCTAAAATTCTAAGTTCAAGAATTTGAAAGGGATATTTTCCCCTCATTTATTTCTTTCATTGTTATTATCTTTAGAAATTTCTTATCCAGCCTAAAATATGTTAAATAACAACATCTCTAGCAATTAGAGAAATGCAGATTTAAACTACACTGAGATTCCATCTTACTTCAGTCAGAATGGCAATTTTCAACAATACAAATAACAATGAAGTTGGCAAGGCTGAAGGGGAAAATGTTCACTCATACATTGCTGGTGGGACTGAGAATTGGTGCAACTATTGAGGAAAGCAGTAAGAGATTCCTTAGAAAACTTGGAATGGAACCACCATTTGACCCAGTTATCCCAGTCCTTGTTAATATACCCAAAGGACTTAAAATCAGCTTTTCCCATCTAAATAACTTGTCAGTATTTCAAAAATCTTCATCGGGCTCTAAAACAATTGGATTGCAATATTTTACTTAGAATATACATACAATTTCATGTAAATACCAAGATAGTTTCTGTGGTATTTTACTGATCTTGAAAGTTCCTTCTAAACAATATTTCCATTAACTGAAAATTGCTAAGTATATTCCTTCTTTAGAGATTTATAGTATATATTTTTACATTTGATCAAGTTAGTAAATTGCGAAATGACTGGGATTGAGATCTTCCCTCTTAATCCTTAAAAAAGTAAAATGAAAGCCTTCTTAATGAAATCTCAAAGAACACAATTGGGCATGTTGTACTAGGTTTTATTTCAAGGCTAGTTATTCAATATCATTGATGTCTTATGGATTCATTTGTCAGCATCGCTTTGTTCCCTTTTAATTGTTACAATTGTACAAATTGTGGTATTATCACAGATAATACATCTGCAATCATTAATCTTTTATTTTCGATTTGCTTGGAGTTTTTCCAGTTTATTTAAAATCTCATTTTAATTTAAGGAACAAATTTCAAAGTTCTGACAAGATGCCATCAGGATTTTAATTAAAATTTTATGGAGCCTTAATTAGAATTTAAAGAATTATTACCTTTATACGATTTTGTCTGCCTTTACCAGAGTATACAGTGCTGTTCCTTTTATGAAAAATCTGTTACATCTCTCAGAAACTTTGTTTTCTTTATATAGTTCCTACACATTGCTTATTAGAGATTCGTGAACATTTCACATTTATCATTAATATTATGAAAATAATATTTCCCTTTCCTATTACATCTTCTCCCTGGTTATGACTAAGATGAGAAAGCCATTAAATTTTGCATATTTTACTTGCATGTAGATGTTAACTGGGCTCATTATTTCTAATAATTTATTATTTTCAAGATCCAGGATTCTGTGGGGACTGAGTGCATCAACCTGATGACTGAAAAAAAGGTAATTTTGTCTCGCTCTAATTACTTTTACATTTTCTGCTTGTTTAATTTCTCATTGCTAGAAACATTTTAATAAATAGGTCACAATAGTGTTAAGTGACATAATTCGCTTAGTTTCTTTTAATAATAGCATCTCTATTGTTTTATTATTACATACGGCCTCTCTAAAAAAGTTAATTACGGAACTTCAGGAATTCCTTTAAGGCATAAAATTACTGGCAATACTTTGCGTGTATATGCGTTTTCCTGGGGAGAAAACTCTTAGCTTTAATAGAAGTTCAGAGGATTCTAGGCCTGACAAAAGGAGACTAAGAATCTTAATATTAAGAGCATTTCTCAACCCATAATTTTTAAAAACTTCTAATTAGCAAAAATTGCATATATTGTATACAATCTGATACGTTAACTATATCAAACTAATTAACATGTGCATTACCACCCATACCAATCTATTTTTTTCTGGTTGAAAACACTCACTTCTAGTGATTTTAAACATATATTATTATTGACCATAAGCAATGTGCTATACAATAGATCTCTTGAACTTATTCCTTCTATCTAGCTGAAATTTTGTAAACTCATTTCCTATTATTTTTAGTTTTTATAAACACATTTAAAATATAAAAAAGGATCCATTTTTGAATTCCAATGATATTTAAGATAATACATTGCATTACTGGATACATTATTCTTAAATTATTTTTTAATTGTTTGAATTACAAATACATAATTTGGATTCTTAAAAATATAGGTATAGTTAACTCATTTGGAATCTAAGTTGATTTTTTCTATTTTCTTTGTTAATTAAAATTTTTAATTCTAATTTTTAAGTGTATCTATCATTAATTACTTCTTTAAGTGAATTTTATCCTTAATATCATAGAATTACACATCCTAACTTGTTATATAAGGTTTATAAATATTTATTATCTTCATCTGGATTACATATCCATCTCAATTTGTGTTTTTTATTTTATTCATTTAATTCCTTTGCCAGAGGTTTATATATTGAATTGTTTCAATATATAAATTGAAATTAGTAATATATATATATTTCAATGTCTATTTCAATATATAAATTGAAAGTAAGTGATATTGATTCTGTTCCTTTGATATATTCACTAAATTTTAATTTTTCTCACTCCTTATATCTTTATCTTTTTGCATATGAGGATTTTTTCCTCATCTAAATTTTTGATCTAGATGATAAATTTTTTTCTTTCATACTACATATTGAAATGATTTGAGGCTATACATTTTTCCCAGAACACTATTTTGTTCATTCCATAAAGACACATCATTTCCCTTTTTAGTTATTTTCTTCATATTTGCTATCATGGACATTCTCTATTTGCCCCTTCAGATCCATTCTCAATTTTCACTCTCCTCTGCTTTGGGTCCTAATGTGGCTGATTAGTGGACATCCTTACCTTCTACCCCTGGACAGTTCTGCCAGCAAAGAGAAAGTAAGAAGGAAGACAGAAAAAAGGGAGGACAATGAGGTTGAGGGATCCATTTCCCTGGAACTTTTGCTGTAGGATCATGAGGGGTTGACTTGCATCCCTCAATCATAGATCATCATGTCTCCTGTCTGGCAGTCCATTCCCCAAAAGATCCCTCTGTGTTCACTTTCTGATGACTTCTTCCACCTTACATATTCAGGAAAGCATGAATTGTGGTACTCTTGGTGCGTCAGCCTTGAACTAGCACACCTAACATTTATCCTACAATCTTCACTACCAATCACTTACATTAGTAAACTCTTCTCAGATCATTCCAGTTTTAGTGGGCAATAGCTCATGTTCTGCTGGGCATGATGGTACACATCTGTAATCCCAGCAGTTTGGGAGGCTGAGTCAGGAGAATCACAGGTTCAAAGCCAGCCTCAGCAACTTACCAAGGCTCTAAGCAACTTAGTGAAACCCTGTCTCTAACTAAAATGCTAAACAAGGACTGAGAATGTGGCTTAGTGGTTAAGTGCCCCTAGGTTCAATCCCCAGTACCAAAAGAAAAAAATAAAGTTCATATTCTATAATAGTTTTTATTAGTGTTTTAAAATAAAGTATTTGATAATAAGTAATTTTTCCCTGAGATCCAAAGGTATGTTAAACAAGTTTGGTGTGGTTCCATGTAACATTGTATTTTACTTTTTCTAATTGACTGTATGTTCCAAACTGTAATTTTTTAAACAATATTTCTTTTCATTGTGATTAGAATAGAGCACAGTCTGTTCAAGTAGTTTTCTCTCTTTCATTTTTTTCTTTTTTTTTGCAGAGTAGAGGGCCACAATAGAGGGCATTTGAGCTGTAAACCATCTACTGTCTTCATAATAGCTTGTAAATAATCTTTTTAGTCAAAGCACTGTAGATCCTTCTGAACAGACCAACTGTAGTCAAATCCTTCCCCACACAATTGAGAATTATAATGATTTCTACTCAGAGTCAAGACCTTCAAAGTTAATAGGACTCATACTAGGCCACTGATCACCTTATGCCAACATACTGTAATTATTTCAAGCAAATCTTAGCTGAGAAAGATAAGACTGTACTTTGATTAAAAAAATATTACTCTCTGCTTCTGGAAATTCTTACAAATCAATTTATTGCAGATTGAAGTGTGCTCATCTGGTTAAACAGTCACTCAGCAAGCAATTTTTACTTATGAACATCAGCTTCAAAATCTGCCTTAGTTGTGTCCACCTGTGTTACGCTATTATATCATGAACTTTGCCCAAATTTCAGTCTCTTATCTGCATTGCAAAGTCTACCTCAAACCATTTCACCCGCATTAAAACTATCTACAATTAATTAACTAAATTAACTATAACTACTTTAACTATAAGTTCCCTACTTCTGATTTCTCCCTTGGAGACACTGAGGTGATTTCTAAAACTCTTAGTTGCAATAAATGAAAATAACCATTATCTTGATTAATCAACCCCTTGGTGATATTGTTGGGTATTTAGCACAACTCATCATGAGAGTTTCAGAATAAAATAGACAATGTTAGCTAAACTGACTACAGAGGTTGAAGGGGACCTTTACTACCCTTACCATGTGAATCAAGTGGAGAAAACTGAGACCCCCCTGCTTATTTATGATCCCAGTTGGAAGGGTACTTTCTCACTGTAGAGAAATCTTACGGCTTAGAATATGATACAATTTTCATCTAGACACATAGATATTTCTTTGTCAGTTTAAAGGCCTTTGTTATGTCTAGCATCGTGAATTCAAAGTCTAGACATAACACACTGGTATCTGGAGAATCTAATTAAACAGTGCAGAAAAGATGGCTCTATTAAAAAAAATTAGTTTCAATGGAAACTAAATTAGAACTTTCCATACCTATGAACTAAGATGGAACTAGAATTCAAATGAAATTATTATTGATAATAAAGCCCAAATATTTTTGCAGATATATATGTATATATATGCGACCATATTTCAACCACTCGGAGAGCTTTCTTTTCTTCCAACCCTGAACGTTTCAGTTTTCATTTGCTGCAACATCCACTACTTGATCTAATTGAAACCAAGATCTCATTAAAGATCTCCTGTGACATGTAAACCATATCTATTGTCTTCATAATAGCATGTAAAGAATGAGGGTATATAGATAGGGATATATTTAACCAGAAAAAAAGAGATGGCATATCACAGGTGAAAATTATGGTGAAATATAAAGGTATCTTTAAAATAATAAAAATTTCAAATATTATTCAATTGTATATATAAAATAATACCAGTTATTAAGAATTTAGTGATATTCCAGTTTTATATATTTTTATCATTAATATACATAAAATATCATTTTGCAAGGAAGATAAAGACAAATTATATCTAACCTGAGTAATAACACTTGTTAAAAGTTTATAAGTAACTGTTTTGTCTACAACATATTCTGCTTGAAGAATTCCGAGAAGTAACAGAAAATTGTTATTACTAACTAATATATAAGCAGTTATTTTGGAAGAGGCAAACAAAAACTGTGGTCTAAAGATAAATTCTACATGAACATGTTGTATGCCAAAAATGCATTTGTTTTTAATTAGTTTCTTAAACATAACGGTTGCTCAAAAAATTCTATGCACAAACATTTACCAATAATTTATAAATATTATTAGACTGTGATGATTGAGAGAGGCCAGCCTGAAGGGATGAAGAGTATGAATTAATAGCATTATAAAAGAAACCAATCTTTTTTCTTTCAATTCCATTTAGAATGAATAGAATTAACAATGTCCTTGTAAGGAAAATTTTACAAGGAATCTTCTTTACAAAAAAGTATTTGTAAACACGTTTTATCTTACCTTATATTGGTTTAAACATTTCTACATTCAAACATGTTTATGCTATTTGTTTAAGAGAAAAATGAATTGTTCATGGCAAGAAAAATAGCAAATTTGAGACTAAACTTTCTGAATTTTTATAGCTTTAATGTTAGTTGAGTCAAAATGAATCTAATTCTAGGATGCTATTTAGTATATAGAAGCTGACCAGTGTACTGTTTAGGAATTTAATGTGAATGTTAACTGGTATTGAAGCTCAACTGACTGAGAAATAAAGAGGATCTTTTCTCTGGGGTCTCACATGTTTTCCAAGTATTAGTATTTCCAGAATTTTATGATCCTAATTCCAAAGAGATTTGAATGATTGCATAAAGTAAAATTTAATCTCATATTTTAAGACACACTCTTTTGATTATTTTATTCCCATTATTCATACAATTGACGGGGTTTGTTATATACTTGCACAGCAGAGGGCCAACAAGGGATAAAAGACTCTTTTCCACTACTTTAAGAAATAAAGCTTTATTAAATTTTTAATCAATATTGATTGTTAATTAAGGAGATCTTACATTGAGTAGTTGAATGATATTGAAAAATACTATGCAATCTTGGCTATTCTATGTATAGGACTAGAAGTCACTCCACCAGGGAGGAAGGTGGGTATACCTGGAATCATGCAGAACTGTTCTGGGTGTTTCACTTCAAACACTAAAGTAGAGGTACAATATAATAAATTCATAAATACAGTGAATTCAGTTATGGATGAATGTTGCTTTTGCCAAAGGCTTTCTTCAAACATCTTTTATGTGAGATTGGCTGAGGGCCACATTAATATTTCATTCTCCTATAATCACATCTTGTTTTACTGTATTAAGTGTGAGAAATACAATAAAAAGCATTTGGAGCATAATATCTGATCTTTTTCAAAGAAATATGTTCAGGAATTATGATTTAATATTATACGTTGCTGACTAGGAGTCAATGAAGACTGATAATTTGACAGTTTATATATACTCCTCTGAGCACATATATATATGTATATATACATATATACATGATTTATATATATATATGTATACATATGATATGTATACATATGAATGGTTCTCACTACCATATGTATCACCTCATGTAGTTATCATTTTGTGGTAAGGATACGTAAAACCCACTTTCAGTATTTTTAAACCCTTTCCTCAAATGTGATCTATGACTCCATGACAGTTGTCCTTTTTATATCTCAGGATCCGACACCTTTGCCATCTACTGCCAGCTCTAAGAACACCAACTCCATCCTACCAGGCTTCGATATTGCACTCTATCACTTTCCTGTTTTCTTGATCTCATCTAAAGGCTTTTGGATAAAATTGTTCAGGAAGTAAAGGTAAGCAAAGAGGAAGGAAAAGAGAATGATGATTACAATACTTTTAAACATTATAAAATACAATCTACTATCTTGAATTTAGAAAAGCTATTAGAACAAAGCCTCCTCCCAAACATCAAGGAAAGCAAAATTGATGTATAAAGATACATCAATTTTGTAGCAAAATATCGCACTACATTCCCATACAAAGTTGTTACAAGGAAAAAAAAGAGTGGAGGATAGTGTATTTCCTCATATAGTGCATGAAAGAAAGAATGCTCCAAAGCAGAAACACTTAGAAGGCAGGAAGCAGAAGTCAGAAAGGAATGGAAATAAAAAATGAAGATAATTTTAAACATGAAGAACAAATAAGAAATAATATAGAATCAAATTATCACATTAGATAATGACTCAAAATAAATGACATGAAATGATGAGATGAAGGAAAATTTCAAAATTCATTAAAAGAGATAAAGAGATAAAGCATATTTCAGAGAGACTGACAAATACTGAAGATACGTAATACATGTAACAAATATCCCTAAAATGGATTAGGAAAAATAATAAAATCTATAACCCAAGAAAATTCTCCTTAAGTAACTGTAATACTGAATAGTTTGAGTTATATATTAAAGAGCACTACTTGAAATCTGAGAATGTCATTCTCAAATGACCAGGACCAAGAGATGGTTTAGTAAAACTATTAGAATTTATAAAAGAGAAAAAAAAATTCCTTTGAAATTTCACAGAAATAATACATTATTTAAAAGTTGTAGAGAAGATAAGAGAGTCTCATTGTATTTTTCAACAGAAATAACTTCTGTCAGAAAAAAAATGTGAGCAAAATATTTTAAATAGTCACATAAAGAAGATGCAAGCCACTGATTTCAGGTCCAATAAATTTGACGTTCAAGTATAAAGGGCACAGTTATCATGCTAAATGTCAGAGAATTTGGTTCTCTGAAATTTAAAGAAATTTACTAATAATCTACGGACAACCCAAATGAATAGAAAAACCTCAGCATAAAGATTAGTAATGAGAATAAGTAGTTATGTGTAAAAATGACACTGAGTGCTAAAGGAAAACAATATGCATGTAGTGACTTATGGGGACACTATTCTTTCTGTGGCTGTGAAAAAATGCCTATCTCAATAACATTCATCTGGGCTTTTCCAATGAATGATTGGCAAAGTATGTCAATCCATCACCTATAGTTTAAGAGTACACTGTATTCAAATCTCCTTATGAATAGTGGGTATGCTTTATGCATATTTGATCATGACAAATGGCTAGTCAGGTTACTTCTACAGTAAATATTTGTCATTTTAGATACATGAAATCTGGGTGCAGCAGTATTTGCACATGGAAATGTATCTGACTCTCCCAAAAGATTGCTAAGTAGGAAGCATTTTTTCAGGGAGATCTTCCTAAATGGCAGGTATTTGCATATAAATGCATATGTAATCTGAACACACTTTAATTCTAGAGCTATATAATATTTGTATTCACATTTCTCTAATATGTACATACATCCACTCAAAATTTAACAGTTGAATGCACTATGAACACAAATGTTAATGTAGTTAAAACAGCCAGAGATGAACAAGAGTTTTAAATAAGGCAATGTGACAGATGACCAACATATACTAGAGGTTATTAAAAACCAAATTCTCTTGTAAAGAAGGAGTATGAGTAAATAAAACAGGACTATTTCCAAGGATAACAAAATGATGTTGAAAGGAAAATTATTTGAGAGATTTCAAATATCAAGACTATATGAATCTTTACAAAGGGATATGTGAGTAATGTACAAACAGTGAAGAAAGAGATTTAGAGGATTAATTTAAATAATTTTGGAAAATAAAATATTACAAGCTTAAAAGTATATAAAGATAAATCATATTTCTCGATCAGCACCCATACTCACTATAGAATACTAATTATTAATGGAAAAAGGTAAAATAATGAGACCAGACATATGTTAGACTAAATAAATACAAAATAATGTCACCTATGCATGACTGTGCTCAATATATAAAAAGATGATAATAAAATAGTTATACAAAAAAGGTACAAAGATTCTTTTATAAAGGGGAAATGTGCTTAATGATGAGAAAATTAGAAAAGAAGTAGTGTTTGGGGAAAGGCACATACGATTACATAGAAGTTGAAACAAGTGATTTTAATATATTCCAAATCTATTTATTTCAAAGATGATTTAGAATGGGAAGAATGCTCAGTTAGAGAAAAATTATAAAAACTGAGAAAAATGAGGAGACATTTTGTAATGAAAGTGAACAATGAAACTAAATAATAAACTTAAAATTAGTCACATTCTTTAAGACCTAACCATAACAGATACCCAATTAGGGGGCCCTATTGTTAACCATTACTAATAATGAGGAAAATAAAAATTTAAAATTTGAGTTTATATTTGATTTTAGTTTTGGTGAAAAAATGAAATAGCGTGTATAAATTAAAGACAATGATTAAAAACAATACTGGATTTTCTCTTCTTTCTCTCTCGCTCTCGCTCTTTTTTTTTTTTTTTTTGTACCAAGGATTTAACTCAAGGTCACTGGAACACAACCACATCCCTGGGCTTATTCTGTATTGTATTCAGAGGCAGGCACTCATTGAGTTGCTTAGCACCTCGGTTTGTTGAGGCTGGCTTTAGAGTCACGATCCTCCTGCCTCAGTCTCCAGATCTGCTGGGATTACAGGCATGCATGGCTGTTCCCAGCAATACTTGAGTTTCTTTAAAATTATTTAGTTTTTAAAGTATTTTTTGTTTTGGGAAAATGACAAATTAAGATGAGTATATGAAATGTGAAAAAGTTGATTGAATGCATGCTTCATCAATATCCTGAAATTTAGTCATTTTGTATTCCCCGCAAAGCAGTCTAAATCCTAAGAACCAGATTAAGAATTCCTTTCTCCCTCCAGAGTATCTTAGCTCATGTCTGCTTACAGGAGGCCCAGGAACAAAGTGATGGAGAGACTGGAAAGAAGGGAAAACATGATAACTGACAGGCCAATGAGTACCTGTTACCTAACTGATAAACGTCATCCTGGGGCTCCCCTGTGCATAGCAGGTGACGGAGCAGCAGAAGTCTTACATGCAGGATTTGTGAAACTGCATTGGTTGTCTAAGTGATTGGCCGCTTGGGGCTTCTGGTTTCTGGGCTGCCCTCCCCCTTTTCCTTTGATTCTCAGTTTCCTTTGGTTTTTATTGTTCTTCCTTTATCTTTCCTCTTGACAATCCTACCAGTTCCCACCTCTCAAATAACTTCTTGGGCCCTTTAAGAATAACATATAGAACTTAACATGATATGAAACCAAGAGCACCTGGCTGAAAGCAGCCACTCCCCTAAGACACCTAAACACCATGTGGGGAAAGTCTTATCCACAAAAGGATCAAAGAAAACTCAAAGAAGTGGAATTATTTGTATCAAAACAGGAGGCAATTTAAATGCATCCATGAAAACAGTCAAGAGGATGTTTAAAAATAATAATCATTAAGTGGAAATATTTAATTACAAATTCATTCACATTTATAGACATTCATTTTAGATAGTCATATTGTGTTTGCACAGGACTTTATAATTATAAAACTTTGAATGCCGGGCACGGTGGTGCATGCCTGTAATCCCAGCAGCTCGGGAGGCTGAGACAGGAGGATTGAGAGTTCAAAGCCAGCCTCAGCAATGGCGGGGTGCTAAGCAACTCAGTGAGACCCTGTCTCTACATAAAACACAAAATAGGGCTGGGGATATGGCTCAGTGGTTGAGTACCTCTGAGTTCAATTCTGGGTACCCTCCCCCCACAAAAAAAAATTTGACATATTTTCTCATGATTCTTTGAAAGCAGAAACAAATTCTATTTATACATTCCTAAGTGTCATTAATTGTTCCAAATCAGAATGAGGTTTAACGTCTTATTCTGTCACCACCTAGCTATGTGATCTGTGGCGATAATAATGCTTAACATTTCTTGAGTGCTTATTAAATACCTGGTACTCTATTAATTCCTTCAGATCTATTTACTCATTTAATTTAATTTTAAACTATGGAAGTAGGCATTGTTATTTTCATACCTCTTACTAATTACAAACACAGAGGTATAGAGAGATGGAGAAATTTCTCAAACTCACACAATCTATTTGCTGAACTGATTTTGAATCTAGGCATACTGATGAAAAACTCCCATTTATAAATTTTATACACAGTTCACCTTCCTGGAAAGTCATTACCTTTCTGGTCATTTATTTTTCTCTTCTATATAATAAGTAAAAACCCAAGAGTGAAATACAGCATGTATAGAAATTAACACAAGGTCTGCTGTATTGTGCATTGGTGTTAAATAGTTGTGCTAAAGTTTTTTTGTTTTTTGTTTTTTTTTTTAGGAATCTAAAAAATGCAACTCAGAAAACATTTGAAATTAAAATTTAAGAAGTTTATATTACTTTGAATGATGTGATCTAAAATCAAAGTTGTATGAGTTAAAATTCAATGCTCCAAATAATACTGAATTTTAATGCTAACTGTAGTTTTATTATAAACTTAATCATATGTTAACAGACAGCTGTGTTGCAAGGGTAGACCTCAGGGTCAAAAGTTAGTTTTCTATATTTGAGAGTGGGTGTCTTAATGGAATCTAATGCTCAAGGAGGCATTTCTTTAGCTATCTGTTGCTCCAGTTCACTGCTAGGGGAACTTATTACCTTTGATATAAAATGCCTTTGACTCCTACATCCAAACTGTGCAAGGAATACTTCAGTATAGAAACCAGAGAGGACTCTTCTGCCCAGGAAGCAGAACATGCCAGAAATGCATGCTTGGCTACTTGGTCTTTCTTGTCATTCTGTTATTTCTTTTCAGGGGACAAATATTGTATTTTGGACATAAAACAAACAAAAGTCAGTTTTCTATAAAAACAAATACACAGTCCCTTTCTCAGACAAACAAGTGGCTGTTCAGGAAAGTCAGATTAGGATCTGGACATGAGTGTGCCAGCAGTAAAAAGATGCTAAGCTCCTGGGAATTATCGTGGGAGAACGGATTTTTCCCAAATAATGCAGCAGCTAGTTTGTTATAGGAAATTAGAGGACACTGTGGGTCAAAGTAAATCTGCATTGTAAACCCACCATATAGGGAACTTTGGATTTACATTTAAGTGAGGACCCTCAAAGTAATAAAAATTTATTTCATATTTCCTGGTGATCTCCTTAAATCATGTACTCCATTCCCGTATTTTCCACGGGAACATAGATTTAGGGGGAATATGTTAGTTAAACTTGTTATTAGTTGAGAAGAACTTAGAGAGGCTCAAGACCTAAGCAATGTGTTGGGGTCAAAACACATTATCCTGCTGTTTTATTTATGATAGTGCACAGTTGATTTCTAAAATAAGTAGAAATAATATTAAAGTTAATGAGATATGGTATTGTGGGAAATGTGATACTTTCTAAGGTCATGACTTTTTTATGGAAAGGATTTGGAGACTAAGAAATTATAAAATAAAATATAATAATCATTTTACTTTTATTTATTATTACATTAGTATAATTGATTAAAATTATTTTTTACAATATTCATTCAGAGTTTTATATACTCTAAATACAATGCTGTGCAAATTTTATTTATAATAAAATTTTGATGGTTTCATACTCTTATCAGAAAATATTCTATTTTAAAATGTTCCTAAATTTAGAATCCTATAAAAGACTGATTTGCTAAAATTTGACTTAATCCAATCCAACTATAAACTATATTTATAGTATGAGACTAATATTGTTTGCAGATACCTATATCTACAAGGTAGAAAAGACAGAGTAAAGAATTACAGTTGGAAGCATTTCTTGCTTCCAAAAGCAAAAAAAAAAAAAAGAATCAGCAGTGACAGCAAGAAATAGGTGTTGTTAGCAATTTATGAGAATAAGAGAGGATGAATCTTAATGGCTGAATTGCCTCAGCAAGATACTCAAGTATCTAATATTGTGTTAAGCATGAAAAGTTAAACTTACCACTCAAACCAAGGAAAACTTCAGGCAAATTAACTGATCAGGGAAAAATAAAAGAAAGAGGAACTAAATCAATTGAAAATCTGCCTAGAGCAATAGACAGGTGTTGTATTTAAGGTTCTGCACTTGGCTGCCTGTCTCTGATGACTAATGTGACAAATGTGACAAAAGATTACTACTGAATTTTAAATTCCAAGTTTTAATAATTGATAGTTGTCTTTGACATTAAAACAAGAGTTCCTTGTCTGGTATCCCCCACCTTTGGTTTCTGCCAGGTGAGGCAGAGGATGCTTGAGTTCAGTACTAGTTATTGTGGTTGATTTTATATATCCACTTACTGGGCTGTGGGGCACCCAGTTATTTTATTAATCATTATTCTGAGTGTGTCTAAAAGAGTGCTTCTGAATAATATCAAAATTTGAATATGTAGACTCAATAAAGCAGATTGCACTCCCTGCCTTCTCCCCTTGGCTGAACCCAGCAGAAAGCCTGAAAAACATAATTAGCAGAGTTGAGCCCTTGAATTAAGATCAAACAAAAGGAAGAGTGAGAAATGGTTCTGAAAACAAACACGATAGGCATATATGAATTTACATGTATGTGTATTACATATAATATGTGTATCACATGTGCATATATAATATATATAAAATACATATATAAATATGAAATATATATATTTTTTATATATAAAGTATAATATACAAATTTTCAATTTTGATAAGGAGAATTTATGAATGGAAAAAACGAGCTGGACATAATCTTCAGAGTGGCCCTTTGCTTGGAAGCTTTGTTTTCTCAAGAAACAAGATGTAAGGGGTTTGGGATATCAGTCTTTTCTAATTTTACATCATGTCTATATGTGACAAATATGCTTTATTTTTTTATCCAAGTTATTGATAAATATGTAATCCAAAATGCCCAAAGATGGAGCCCTATGGTGTGCCACTAGAGACCTCCACCTAATAAAGGATCTCTTCTTGCAAAAAAAAAAAAGAAACAAGATATATCCAGACATCTTGGGTCATGGCAAAAAAAGAAGAACAATCAAATCCCTAGAGCTATTAGGATCTTTGTATTTACACTAGGCAAAGGGACTGCCAGCAAGCTAAGGTAGTTAGGAAAAACAAGTAGACATAAAAGCAAGGTTGATTATTTTACGGAATGATTTATTCTTCTCCTCCAGTTATAAAATGATTCTTCTCCTCCAGTTATCACATTTTATAACAGATCATTAATCTGAGGGAAATCTTCTTTGGAAGGTAAAAGCAGGACCAACTTCATGGGTGTTTGACCTTTGTAGACACACAAGGATCTATGTTTAAAAGGGCCCAACCTTGGTTTAATGCTTGGCTATTGCCAAACTCATAATACTTTATGGATTTCTCTGTGAGCTTGTGTTTTGTAAGTGAACTCTTGACAGGATAATGGAGAATGAATGAGCAGAGTGAAATACACAGTAGGTGTATCTTCTACCATTTCTTGCATGTAGTGTTTGATGAGTGCAGAAGTCTGGTACACTCATGGTAAATGGGAGTTGAACAGTACTCAAAGCAGATAGCAGCATTACATCTATGACTGAAAAGGCAGAGCACTGTCAGCACTAAGATTTTCATTTGAAATAAAACTGATTTAAATACAAAAAGAAGGCAATGAATGGCTCTCTAAAATTACAAGAAGGTCCAAGAAACCATATCATGCCTTTTCTTAATGTCATCTCCCTGTATTAGCCAACTACTTACTCTAAAGATGATTTCATAGACAGTCTCCTGTATTCACTGGTAACCTGAAAGTAGAATTAGTAGAATGTGCGCATATGAAGAGGGGAGATTAAAAATAGTTGAGCTAGTTTTGTGTATTAATTTCACTATTCTAGTATGCAAGGACGGCATATGATATCTATGAGGTACAAAGTATGAATTGTGCAATTTGGTGATTCTATATGGCTTTATATTTGCATTTCAAATGGCATCACATAAAATACAGATAACTGCAAAATTCATGCTAAGAATAAATTTTTTACTTGAAAAACATAATTAAATATCAAATACAAAACATCATAACAAGTCAAAGAAACTCCAGAAGAAGAAAAACAGGGCTGTATAATTTAGTGTATTTAATGGTTTTCCCCACACTTTTTTGAACAGGGGCCCTCCTTTTCATTTTACAGTGAAATCTATAAATTATGTTACTGCCTCTGAATAAATAGTAGCATGAATGTTATAGAGGTTTGTGAAATTTGATTGTTCCATTGGTTTTCAACCTGCGGGTTGAATCAGAAGAATCACTTGAAGAGGTATTTCATTAAAAAAGATATATAGGTTCCAAACACAAAGATTCATATTTGATCCTTCAATCTTGGGATGCAGCATTTTTTAAAAGTTCCATTAGTGATTCTAACATACGATCAGAACTGAAAAACATTAGTGAAGTTGTCTTCTTGTTTTCATGTTTTCAAAAACCTAATGAAATATAAATTCATAAAATCTAATAAGGTTACATGTTTTAATAGAACTAGAGATAAAGTCTCAAATAAAATGCAAGAAAGCAACATCTTACAGATAGAATAGAAAGTCAGAGGTGAACATTAGGAAATATGGAGGCATTATATTTTTAAGTCACATATTACAGGTGTGCTTAGGATTGTTTCCACATGGTACTTCAACCTGGTGCCAAGAAGAGTGTCAATAGGACCATCTGTGGAGACACAAAGAATCAAAAATGCCTGGACATGAGAATTATGTGAAACTGAGGAAACTGCACACCTTAACAAATTGTAAATTGCAATGATTTATTTAAACCAGAAGAAAAAATATAATGCACAATTTTAATATAAAGAATACTATATGGCAAAGTTGATATATAGGAATTTAAGATTCAGTTAATTAGATAGAATTCAACTTCCTCTGTATCCCAATAAAGTTCATGTATTTCACAATACATAGTAGCTTATATTCACAACAGGTATAAGCTAAGGACATATTGAAGATAGTGCATGGGGCTTTTCAACTCAAAGAAATTTGGAGCCAAAGGTCAGAGGAACAATAAGCAGGAAGCCCTGCAGGATACTCCTTCTGAGATTACACTGGACAACCCCGCTCTATCTACCCAGATTGATACTCTTAAAGATGATCCCTATCGATTAAAGAATTCATTTTGAATTAAATGCTCACACTGTCATTCAGGAGAGCAGAAAGTCTACAGAGAATGAAGCAATACCAATAAATCACTTTTTTATCTTGGATTCAGTACCTGTGTGCTCTTTCTCTAAGTAAAATTGATGTCCTTGAAAACAGACATGAATTTTGAATTATGACTCTTGAAACAACTACTAAAGTAAGTTGACTTCTGTTTTGAAGAAACTTATTGTTTTTATTGCATACATTGCAACATACACAGACACTATGCTGGACAATGAACATATTGTCTACATTCTATAGGAAACATGAGATAATATACAAATTCAATTACTTTTCTACTACTATTTAAATACATTCTTATGACCCAGTGGTATTTCATGCACATTTTGAATGGAATGCCAGAATGATACAGAATGAATATTAAACCTTTTTTTTTGAGAATTAGAATTAATAATTTGTAGCACAGAGTACGGTGTCTTTACAGAATAGGAAATCAAAATACAATACACCAAGTTATTTCAACAAGTATTTATCTGAACTCCCACATTATGCTGGATGATGTGTAAGGTTAAGAAGTCATAAATGAATAATACATTGTTACTATCTTCCAGGAGCTAGGACAAGGAAACCTAAGGGTGAGAACAACAGTATGGAGAACATAGAAATTATTTGTGAGAAGAAAACTAAGCACATCCCTAACCTGACCACTGTGGATACATTTTCTATCTGACAAGCACACATTTTCACTCAGGTTTGACCATTAATCTTTTAAAACATACTTATTTTACCCCGTTTTCATATTTGTCATCTGTCTTTTAATTCAGACCTGTCTTAATACACTCAAGCTGTGTTAACAAAATACCATAGACTGGATTGGATGGCTTAAACAAGAGAAATATATTTTTGCACAGTTCTGAAGATAGAAGTCTGATATCAGTATGCCAGCATGGTTCAGTTCTGGTGAGGGCCCTATTCCTGATTTGCAGGTGGCTTTCTCATAGGGGGCAGAGAGAGGGAGAGGGAGGAAGGACACTACCTTTGTGTTGTCTCTTTTTAAAAGGGCACTGATAACATCATGAGGGCCCTGTAAGATAGAAACAGCCCTCCCCATACCCAATTTTGGCCTTGTCTTCTCTAAACCCTATGTCAGTCCCTGCCCAGCAGTTTCCCACCCAAGTTAACAAACCCTAACCACCGAGTTAATTTTCTACTCCTGGAAGTGACTTCAGGGGAGCCACAACCAGACCACCAATCTTTACCTGACACACCAGCCTGAAATAACCAATCCATAATGCATTTACCTCAGACCCTATAAAATTCCATGCTCTGCACCCCCCCTTCTCTTTTCTCTTCGAGCATCCACTTGCATTGATCCCCATGAATAAAGATCTCTTGGTCACATAAGGTGTTCTGTGTCTGGTCCGGTCCGGTCATAACCTTACACAGGCCCTACTCTCAAAACCTCATCTGAACCTAGTTCTCTCCCAAAGGCACCACTTCCAAGTGCCATCACTTTGGGACTTAGGACTTCAACATATAGATTTTAAATAGATACTGTTCCATCCATAGGAAGCCCTTTCATTTTATGATGTCTCTCTCTGAGATCCTCAGGGCTGTTTTGCTTCCTTTGTTAAAGCCCTCGTTTGCTTGTTTTTAGGAAACAGTCAAGTAAACAGATAACCTAATGTGAGCCCCCAAGCAAGTAATATCAAGCTTATCCCTCTCTACCCCTCATGTTATCAGAGGCCTAGAAATATTAAGCAACTTCTCTAAATTTACATATTTTTAATGACAAAGCAGAGACTAAGCACTTTAAATTCTGGCTTAGTTTCTGGAAACTCTACTAATTTACAGCAAGACGAGGAAAGATTAATAAGAAAAGAACACTGTTTTAAAGGTAAAAGTTAGGACTTTAAGTACTGAACCTGGAAAGAATTCAATGCTACAATTTCAAACATTTCAAGTAAACCCTCCAATATATAGTGGTACAATACAATGGTCATTCCCTCAATAGTTTTAAAGATAGCAGACAACCATTTTCCCCCTTTATTCTTTGGTATCATTTTAACTTTGTGCTCTCTCTTAGTACACTTTTACTAGAAACAAACTGGAGTAACTCCTGTGGACTTCATTTCTAGCTTTTAAGTACTGGCTATAGGGCAGATGACACTTCAAAGAGAGTCAGTCTATAGAAATATCAATCAGCTTGAGAGAATCGAGTCACTACACAGAGAGGAGATTGTTCTAATCAGCAGTGCTGAGCACAATAGAGAGGAAGAGGGTCTGAGGCTGAACACCCCAATCTACATTAGTTTAACTTTTTGAGAATTGAAATGAGAATAAATGAAAATTGCCTCTAAACTGCAAGCAGATTGAATTAGCACAACCAAAATATTTGAGTATAGCTCTATTTCTAAGTGATATTGTAAGGGAATAGATAGATGAGGATGGTGGAAACATGAGGCTAAGAGAATAATTCTATAAAATGAGCCCACTGTACTGACTTCCTGCAGGTTTTCTTTGTCAAAAAGCAATCTGCCTGCAGCCCCAGCTGACCTGAGGGGACAGGAAATGTCACATTCCTCAACAAGCTGAGGCAGGGGGCTGAAGGCATGGCAGTTAGTGTAGATAATGCATGGTGGGGGTTGAGAGATGATGATGGCTAGTTATCACTGCATTGCTAACAGCTAACCTCTGGGATCTGGATTGCATTTCCCAGCGCAAGGAGTTGCTACCATAACCCTTTGCACTGCTCCTTCCTGCCCTTAGGTACCTATACAGAGAACAAAGGGAAGCAGGAACTTAAAGGGGGATTTTGGAATCTATGAAAGAGCAAGACACACCCACTCCCCTGAGTGCCCAGCTCTAGGCCCCACTTCTCTCCTGAGAAGTCTGTTTCTGTCCTTTTCTTAAATAAAACTTACTTTCTGCACTTGCCTTGGCCTTTCTTGAGTGTTCAGTCTTCAACACTGGGGGAAGGAGGACCCTGTTCCTGATCTCTCAAGACCAGTGTCAATGTGGAAGTACAGATGAGTCTAACTTTAAAACGTATGTCTTCTACCTAAATGCAATGTGAAACAATGTCAAATATTTTTGGTCAGTGGATCTTACCTATAGGGCCCAAATAATCCAAAGACAGAATCCACAACAGATTTGAAGTTCTGGTTCAGTTGTGATATTTTTAAAAGCATTTTTTTTTTACTAGCATCTAAGCGAATATAGTGTTCCTTCACTTACGAATGTTGGCAACAAGCTACTATAGTTAATAGTATCTGATAATTTTCACCAGCTGAAATTACAGATATTTACAAATTATTTTATAACTGTTGCCAGTATCTTGAAATATTACGAGGTAATTACAGTAGTAATTAGACCCCAAATTAGATCTCTTTAGTTAATGAGTTAATAAAGAAGCAAGTATATTAACATGTTACATTTACTCACATATAATAACTATATTTTAATGTATTTGTTTGAATGTTTGATCTCCTTCTAATATCTATTTGTATCTTATGCATTTAAAACGTGAATTTCAGAAGTCGATAGTAGGACACTATTTTAGTCATCAAAGAAAAATGCAGTCATGAAAACACACAGATTCATGCATTATGTAGAAAATGAGGCATACAAATTGAGCACTTGCATCCAATGTTCTGGACCCTGAGTAATGTGGGTGAGTCTACTGGAAGAAGAAGGAAGTTCATATGCAGAAGCTGAAGTTAGTGTTGGATTACCCTCTGTGGACATCTATGTATGGCAGAGTATGTACATTTGTTTAAATAAGCTTACATGTATTTGAAGAAGAAGGTATACAATTTCTGAGTTACAATAAGAATAGGCAGCAGAAAATTCTTGCAGTGAGATCTTCATGATATCATCATAATTGTTCATAATCATTGTATTCGAAGAAATTACTCTGGCCAATGTCTATAGGACACATGAATCGAGATCACTCTCCCTGATACCGAAAGGGAGATGCAGAATAAAGGATTTTGCATAAACTAGACCTTGTACAAATACTATCGATAATAGTTTTAAGACACAATTCTGATTCAGAGAGGACCAAGATAATATTTATTGAGTGCAAATCATGCAAAGATACTGTCTTTCATCTATAGTATATAATTTAGTCGTTCTAATAACAACACAAATATGAGTTTATCCTTTTCTCCCACTTAATAGGTAAAGATATATGTCTGAAACCAAAGAGATAAGTAATTTCTCCAAGATCATAAAATAGTATGTGGAGTTGCCAGTATTTGAGTTTAAATCTCTCAGATTCCAGAACTCATGGAACTGCTCTAAGAGCTTTTTTTCCAGCACATCAGCCAAGGGACACTCAGGTAGCTCTAGGCTCAATGAGAATTTGAAGTGCTAAGCATAAGACATCAAGGAGGAGTAAAAACTTCTGAAATGACATGATGGCCAGATATCCTTGCCCCAAAATGTGGAGTTAATTGAGAGGTTCTCATCCACTTCCTACTTTATCCCCCAACCCCTGCCAGTATTTGGAGACATTTCAGTACTAATGAATTGAAGGGATAGTGCTATTAACATCTTGTGGTTAGAGGCTGCTAAGACACTTTTAGTGCGGAGAACAGCCTCTCCCTTTCCTTGAGAATTATTGTCCCAAAGTGTTGCTAGTGCTGAGGTTGCATTTGAGAATCCCTAGATTGATCCCACTGACTTCAGACACTTCCCAGGAGCTAGTCATATTTTGACAGCTGCCTGCTGATAGCAAGGGTGAGTCATATAAGAATAACCTTGGCATATGCAGTCAGGCTGTGCCAGGCAGCACCTGTAGCATATGACTATTTTGGAAGGCCTGAGTAAAGAAGGCAGTAGTACCAAGCAAAGAAATGAGAACAATTAGCATTGAGTTCATTGAATTTAGCTAGCTTTCAAAAGCATACAGATTTATAAAGATTTTCTATCAAAATACATAAAGTTTGCAATACATCTTATAGATTTTCAAGTGTTATCAGCTTTTGATAGTTTCAAAAGTCCTAGGAGTCATTTGTAATAGTTATGTTTTATCATCCAAAGTTTTCTTTTTGTGAACCCTTTATTGAAACATGCCAAGCTACAATATATTATGAAAATAAATGAGAAGCATGTTTACTGACTTTACCTGAGAACCCATATTATTTTAAATTAACTACTACTCCGAATACAAAAAGAAAAGAACATGCAGTATTAATTTCAGCTAAATGTCAATAATTTCATTATGTTCGCTTCAGTAATTATTAATACAGTATTCATAAGTGTGTTATAGTTAACAAAAATTTAGAATAAAATTTCTTTATCAAGAATGTCATTGCTTATAAAGACTGGAAAAAGCAAACACAAATTTAAAAAAATTTTAAAGATGAAATTGTAAAAATAATTTTATCTTTTCTATCAAAACATATTTAAGAGGACACAGTATAAAATACTTGGTATTCTATAATATTAACTTATAAAATTTTCTAAGGTCGTTAGGACCTTAAAATAATGATTAAATTAGAGGCTTTTATTTGCTATTCTGCCTCTTTTCATCATTTTAAGATTACAAGAAAAACCAACTGCTAAAATTTAAATAACATTACCATCTTTTATATCTCAAATGTAATAGTGAGATACCTATAGTCACAAAACACATACTCAATTTCAAATGGGAGTCGGTAAAATTAAATTACAGGCATGTATAAGTCAGCTTTCATTGTTTTGACTGAGATATCTGATAAGAACAACTTAGAGAAGAAAAAATTTAGTTTGGCTCACTGTTCCAGAGGTTCAGTTTATGGTCAGCTGAATCCATTGCTCTGAGAGTGCGGTGAAGCATAACATTATATTGGAAGGGCACAGCAGAGGAAAGCTACTCTGCTCATGGCAGCCAAGAAGTACAGACAGAAAGCAAGTTACCAGAGACAAAATATTAATCCTAAAGGCATGTGTCCAGTGAGTACTTCCTCCAGCCACACCCTACCTGCATACAGTCATTGCCCAGTACAGTAGTCCATTCAAATTATTAATCCATCAATAGATTCTTCAACTGATTATGTTATAGGTCTGAAATTCTATTCTCTTCACCAAAACATTTTTTCCTGAATTTTAGGGATTACCTTATATTCAAACCATAACATTGTGATGATTTTAAATTTTATATAATCACAGTAACCCTTATGACTGAGTCAAAGACCCAATGTTTCCTATTGTTAACACATAACACATCTGTCTGTACCTGATAAATCAGGAGTTAACCATTGTTTTTGTTTTTGTTTTTTTAATAATTGGGTTATATCTGTGGTCAAGGAAAATAATTTTTGAGTTATGGGCCAAGTATTACTTGCTTGTTTGAGTGAATATATTGAATGAAAATTAGTGTACTAAAATATACATGATGGTTAATAATTCAATATCTAGTCAAAATATAGGTCATTTATGTCTGTAGAAAGCCTGATATATAGTCAAAAAAAGAAAGTTAAAAAAAAAGTCAAAAAGATAGTCAAAAAAGAAAACATATGCAGATGGCAGGTACAGTTCTGATTTAGAAATATATCCTGAATATGGAGTTATTATAAATTACTTTTAAAATATATTAGCCCACCTTCCAAAAGAAACTGAGCTTAAGATGGTTTTTAGGAAAAATCAAAATTGCTAATGTTTGAGTAGGTAATGCATTTTTTCCCAGGGCTTCGAGAGTAAGGAAAATATAAAGCAATGAGAAGAAAACTGAGAAGTAAAAGAAGGTGACATTGTTACTGTAACTATGGCTTTAAGACAAGCTGCCAGATGAACAGTGGAAATACACAGAGAGAACTTTTATGCCAGTTATCTTGCTCTTTCGTTCCTATTTCCCATTAATCAAGATTTGCCACACAGATATTTAGCTTTACAATTTTCAGATTCTTTGACCTGGCCTCTTTGACAACTACTGGGCTAATTTGACCCTATGAAAGTGGTAGCGGGAGAAATTCTCTGCTCCCCAAAGGCTGGGCTCTGGAGGAAATTTACTGGACTCCTGGTGTTCCAGTAGCTGATGTAGGTTAAGCAGCTATGTTGTCTACCTGGGAGACAGATAGAGCTGAGGAAATCTAAGGATTCGCGGTTATCAGTTCACCAGGTAAGGTTTTTGTGAGTTAGATCACACTGTCTTTGTTTTGTATGCGTGTGGCACTTTCTTGTTTCATTTCTGTCTTTTTTATTATTATTAATATGGAAGGCAGTAGCTGCCCCTGAGGGAGGGACATTGTCAATGTCAGACATTTTTAACTTTGCTAGGCCTTGTGGATATAAAAGGTTGACAGATTTTCAGTCTTCCCTCAAGGATATCATAGAATAGTTGGAAAAAGAAAAAAATGTTTTTTGAAGTAATAAGTGGTCACAGATTGCTATTAAAGTGGTAACATAAAGGGCAAGTGCCAAAGGATTACAGATGTAATAGGAGATGAATTCAAACATATTATAGGTCAGTCATTTTCAGTAAGTAATCTATTTTTCAGAAAAATGATAAAACACATGTCATTAGGTTATGTACAAGTTAAGTACTTATACAGTAGTCTGAAAAAGTTTAAACCTATTCAGTCAGAGAAACCAAAATCACTCAGCAAATACAGTACTATTTTTCCTTATAAAAAGAATATGCTGAATGTAAATCAGTTATTTAAAAAGAAATCATCTCTCTCATTTAACAATAAAGAGGAGCTAATTTTTAACTCCTCAGGAAATTTGTATTAACATTTTTAAAATATCACCTAAATGGTTGAAAGTTACAGGAAAAATAGGTCATTTAAAAAATTGTTTAGCTTTTATTTCTATGTGTATATTTCACGTATGTCAGGCACAACTCTGATTGTCTTTAGAGGGAAAATTACATATTAATTTAAAAGTTATTGCACTTACTCAGTTAATGGAAAACATAGACATAAATATTTCCCAACCTTATGTCATTTAGTATCACGTATGTTTGAATGTGTGCATATTCAGCTACAGGGAATGTATACATTTTTTCCTTATGTTTCATCTTAGTTAAAAGATGCATATATGTGCCTCTATTCCACATGTATATCATATATATGTTGTTTTATGTATAACATGCATGTAATATACATAGTACTATATATGTATGTATATATAAACATGTATATTACATAGTTCTACGGTATACATATTTCTATATACATATGTGTATGTTGTAATTCATAGTTCTACTATGTAATATACATGTCTTATATAGTGAATAAAATATAGGATATCCAATTCTATTTAAATTTCAGATAAATAATTTTTAAGTATAATTATTTCCTGGGCAATGTTTGGGATATACTTATATTAAAATTATTTAGTTAATCTGAATTTGAATTTTACTAGACATCTTGTTTAAATCTGACATCCAACTGTGAAAGTCAGCCTGATGAGGGAAGGCCCCGCCCAATCACTGGTGAAGCATATCCTTTTCAGGGGGTGTCAGTCCCACACATAGAGTCACAACCCATTGCAGGAAGAAGTAGTGTGGAATGTCAGAATCTGAGAAAGATGAGTAGTGTTACCTCATGCTCCAAAATACCATTTTCCAATTTTCTAAGCATTGTTCCTGTCTAAAGGGAACCAGTAATATTTTGATAATTAACCAACAAATGCACGCTAAAATGTTTGGGAGTAATAGACTATCAAAATGGCTATTTACGCTAACATAATTCATTTTATAACATCAGAGCAGGGCGCAGGGGCAAATGCCTGTAATCCCAGCATTTTGAGAGGCTGAGGCAGGAGAATCACGAGTTCAAAGCCAGCCTCAGCAACAGCGAGGCACTAAGCAACTCGGTGAGACCCCGTCTCTACATAAAACACAATACAGTGCTGGGGATGTGGCTCGGGGATAGAATGCCCCTGAGCTCAATCCTTGGTACCAAAAAGAAAAAGGACCTCTTTGCTTTGTACTGTGCCTCCACTAATCCTATAAGTTTGTCACTTCTTTAAATTAAAAAAGAAGCAGCAGCATAAAACTATATAGACTTACGTATTAAGATTTTTTTTTTTTTTTGAGAATGCATG